>PVLD010002448.1:32070-92405 GCA_004027595.1 Dinomys branickii | reverse complement strand
TAAGAAAACCACAACATCAAATTTCTTTACTTCTGAGGTGTCCTCCGCAGAGGGAGGCAGGAAACACAGGGCAGGGGGTTTAATTAAAAAAATGCTATAATTAGTCAAATACTGACATCAGTGAGGCCCTCTCTACGTACCATGGGCCCTTTCCTGGCCAGCTATATCCCCGTGAAAACCCCACCTCACCCTGGGGTCCAGGGTGGCACCAGGAGGGGTCAGGGGAAGCCGGTGCCAGGACGGATGTTACCACCGCAGAAAGTCCCTAATGAGCTTCCAGAGCTTGGTGACCCAGAGGTTGGCTCCCAGATCCATCAAGTACTGGATCTCTGGGGTGAGCATGCGGCGACAGAGCTTCTCATGCCGCCAGCCGATGCTCTTCTTGAGGTTGTAGCCCAGGATGGACTTGGTGCCCAGTGGCTGCCAGGGCTGCATGGCCGAGTCCTGGATGGCAGCCGCGTCCACCGCCTGTCCACCGTCTATGCAGATACGCCGCATGCGCTCGTTGGCACTGCGCAAGGCAGCCACCTCGTGGGCCATGCGCTCCCGCCCGAAGGCCTCTACCTTATGCCAGAAGCTGGCGTTGAAGTGGCGGTAGAGGCGCGCGTCCAGCATGTTCCAGGCAGTGGCGCGGCGGTACAGCTCCCCCGAGAGCCGCGGCACAGGCGAATCGCGACGGGCGTTGAGCTTGAAGTAGAGCACGTCCTCCAGCTCCCAGCAGAGCAGGTCCTTCAACAGCACCAGAGACTCGTCGAAGTACTCCTGCAGGAGCACCAGGTGGAAGCGGCTCTCCACCTCCAGGATGTGCTCCTCCACCTGCGGGCTGCTAGGGTCCAGGCCACTGTCGTAGCCCAGGTCGAAGAAGAGCAGGTTGCGGAGGTAGTGGGCGTTGTAGCCACTGGGATCGTAGTAGCGGTCTGGGTCCTGCAGGAACTCGGCCAGCTTGTCCTGGCTTGAGAGCTTCCAGGTGAAGGGCACCAGGGACCCGAAGTAGTGGAAGGAGGACTCGAAGAGGCGGGCAGGGTCACGGAGCACAGTGATAAACGTGGCGTTGGGAGGCACCAGGCCGCGCACCTCCTGGTAGTGGAAGCGCATGTGGTTGCAGATGATGTTGAAGCAGGCCCCGGGCTGGTAATCCTGCACCTGGCTGCGCGCGAAGAAGGCCGGGTAGTCGAAGTCGTTGCGGCCGCTGGGGAAGGCAAATTTGAGCCCGTGCTTCTGGCCAAAACGGAACAGGATGTTGAGAAGAGTGCTGCTGGCTGTCTTGTGCGTCTTCATGAACACGATATCCCTGTGGGGCCGGCACCCTCCTGCCGAGCTGTTGGTGGGGGTCACCAGCTCCGACTCGCTAGGGGCCAGGGAGCAGGGCGCCATATCCTCTGGGGTCCTGCTGAGGACAGAGAGTAGGGGGAGAGTGTTGGAGTTGCTGGGGCCTCCGGCCACAGCACCCTGGGCCCCAGGATCTAGACATAGGGTTACTGAGGACAGTGGTGTTAGGAGAGTGGGAATGGGGCAGCAGATGGGCCTGAGTCCAAGCTGGAGGGCTGAGTCAGTGATGGCCTCCCTGGCCTCAGTTTCCTCATCTGTGGAATGGGGGAACAACAGGCCCCGTTGGTGGTATTGGCATGAGGTCAGATGAGCTGAGGAACACAGGCTCTGTTGCATCTGTGGCCTCTGTGTCATCTGTTTATTGTAAAACGGTGCTAGTTTGGACCACATAAAATCGCACTTTGCAGACCAGAACTGTGCAGTCAGAGCAGTTCCCTCCAGTTAAACTGAGCCCCACCAACTAAGGGCACAGGAGGTGCCCAGTCTGTGCTAAGCAGCTCATGAGGAGGCCTGATTTTAGGAGCCAGAGCTGGGCTCACAGGGGCACCAGTTTGAAACTTGGCCCCTGACAACTGAATGCTCTTACACAAGTCACTCCCCACTGTGGCCCTGCTGGAGCCTGCATGATCACAGTCCAAATCCTGGACACAGGTTTTGTGTGATCCGCTCGGGCTATGAGGCAGGCTGTCTGACCCCACCTTACAGATGGGTACACTGAGGCCCAGGGTTCTACTGTGAGTTTGGCCCTCAGTTGTAGAACTTCTGCCTGACATCATGTGGTGCAGGGCACAGAGTGGCAGCCTATGAGGTAGCTTCAGTCATCAGGGCAGGTGCTTCAGTAATCGTGGGGCTTTCCCCACCCCCACCTTTTGGTGCCTAATCCCACCACTCACGTGGAGGCCAGGCCAGCATGCAGCGGGGGCACAGCGTAGGAATAGAGCAACAGCAGAAAGCTGGTGAAGAGCGCGCCCAGCACCAGCCCCTTAGCCATGGACTCCCAGCGCTTCTTCGGCAGTGGTGGCATCTCAGGCACCTAGAGAGCAGCACAGAGCGGGCATGCGTTAGGAAGCTGGACAGATGGAGCTCAGGCCTACAAGCAGGGACCTGACTTTGCCAGCTCTGAGGACCCGCAGCAGGATACGGACAGGGGCAAGGGACCCTGGAGAGACGGAGAGACAAACACCTGGAAGGAGACAGCCACAGAACAGAAACACAAGCGTGTCAAGCAGGTGGGGAGGAGCACACCTGTAACCCTAGCACTCTGGAAGGCTGAGATGCGAGGATGACAATTTCGGGTCCTACCTGGGTAACTTACTTAGCAAGACCCTGTATCAAAACAAAAGCCCAAAAGGTCTGGGGATGGAGCTCAGTGCTGTGGCCCTGGGTTCAATCCCCAGTGCCAGAAGAATAAATAATTTAGAAATTATTTTCTTTTCCTGAGACAGGTTCTTACTAGGCCGTTTAGGTTGGTCTTGAACTCACTTTGAGGTAGGCATGGTGGTGCACGCCTGTAATCCCACCATTCGGGAGGCTGAGGCAGGAGGATTGTTGCGAGTTTGAGGCCAGCCTGGGCTACAAAGTGAGCTCAAGGCCAGCCTGAACTGCATAGTGAGAACCTGTCTCAAAAGGACCGAAAAAGAAGAACTCACTTTGTAGCCCAGGCTGGCCTTGAGCTCACAATGATCTTCCTGCCTTAGTCTCTCGAGTGCTGGGGATTATGGGTGTTTACCACCATGCCTGGCTAGAAATTTTTTTAAATTAAAAATCAGCTCAGTGGGAGACAGGGAATGGCAGAAAATTCTGGTGCATGGTTTCATTTTAAACTTTAAGCTGGTTGGTGAGGACATGAATGTTCATTGTCTTATTGTTAGACCTTCTAAGGTTTGTAATGAAATGCTTTTCTAAATAAACAGGAAGAGCCTCTCCTAGTGTCCTATACCCTGGGGTTGGCAGGGACCACGGATGGGAAGCTAAGGTTCAGAACTGGGAAGAAGAAGGCTCTGGTCACACATCAGCCAGGTCTCTGCACACACACCTGGCAGGTAGGGTTGTTCCAGTAAATGTGAATTTCAGGAAAATTGTGAATAAAAATTTTGTTAGTTGCATAAGTCTATCCTAAATATTGCATGGGATATACTTACACTAAAAATCAGTCAACCTTCATTTTTTAAAATTAAGTTTATCAGTACAATTTAGATATACATAATAATCACATTCATCACAGGGAAATTGTACCTGTACCTGATATATCTCAGCTGTTCTTTTTTCCTCTCCACTCCCTTCAACCCGTTCGTCTCCTTATTCACAAAGTTCTGTATCCATTTTATCCTGTTTTCTCCTTCCTTTCTCTCTTCCCCCTCTCTAGCTCCCCTTCCCTTTTGAACATTTTCTTCCTATTTCCCAATATCTATTATACTTTTTGGTTCTTATTTACACTTTGAGTTTCTCATACCACAGCAACAGTGAGATATTTACATATGTGTGTCCTGTTTACTTCACTTAAGAGTATGGTCAGTCTATCCCTTTAGCTGTAAAATCCTCAAGTTTACCCTTCTTTATGACTGAGTAGTATGTATTTAAAAAAACATATCTTTTTTATCCATTCATTGGTTGATGGGCAGTTGTTTCCAAGATTTAGATATTACAAACTGTGCTGTTATAAACATGGGTGCATGTATATCACTGTGATATGATGCTTTTAATTCTTTCTGGAAGATACCAACAAGGGGAACAGCTGGGTCAGACGGTCAACCTTCTCACTTTTTTTTTGGTCCAGGCTGCCCTTGAGCTCACTCTGTAGCCAGGGCTGGTCTCAAACTCACAACAATTCTCCTGCCTCAGCCTCCCGAGTGCTGGGATTACAGGCATGTGCCACCACGCCCAGCTCAAGTCAACCTTCATTTTTAATAGAGCGTCTTGGGATGTTTATTGTTCTTATTGGTTTGTTTATGGGGACGTTTGGTCTGAATGTGGCGACATGATCCTCAGTGGACTGTGACGTGGACTGTAACGGGCACAGTTCAGACTGAGGAACTGGAGCTCAGGAGAGAGTTGAGCCCTGGGGGTCAGGGGAGACCTTTCCACTTTCCCTCAGCTGCAAATCCGGGGCCTAAAACTTTCCATTCCCATCCCAGCTCACGCTCCTGATTTTCAGAGGGTGCAAGAGGTCACACCCGCTGCCCTGTGACCACATGCTTGGCATATCACCACTGTCCCTGTGAACCACAAGCCAGGCAGCCACCTGGGGGAGACTGATCCCAGGTTACCCAAGTCACCCACACCTTGCCCTGAAGGGGCTGACCAGGTGGTACTGATCTCAGAATGCATCAACTAGAAAGTTCTCCTTATGAGAAAAGCCATAGAGAAGCAATTTACACAGCTGGGGATATAGCTCAGTGGCTCAAGTGCCAGCCTGGCAAGTGCAAGGTCCTGAGTTCAATTCCTGGTACCAAGGAAAAGAAAAGAGTGCAATTTGCAGAGAAAGAAACTACAAGAGAGAATGTGGACATTCCTGTGACAGTGAGCTAGCTATCCTTGCTCATTCACATGCAAGGTGGGCTGGGCTGTGTGGGCGAGGTTGAGGGAGAGTGTTTCCCAAGGGCAGGAACGATCTCAGGGGCCATCAGCAAGGAACAATTACTTGAAGGCCTGTTCTCAGGAGTCATCTGCAGATGTAAAAAGAATGAAATAAAGGTGATGCTAACTACACTAGCATCTGTTTGAAAAAAGAAAATTCTAGAACCAAAATGCTAGATTCCTCCCAATCCATATATGTTATGTAGGTTTAAATACTTGTGTACACTCAGAAAAAAAAACTGGAGGGTAGTATAGGCTGAGTGTGCTTTATTCACAAGGCCTGTGATCAGAGGTATTTTGGATTTTTGGATTTCAGAGTGTTTACATACATATGAGATTTTTTGGGGGGTGCTGGCCTTGAACTCACTCTGTAGCCCAGGCTGTCCTTGAACTTGTGGTGATCTGCCTGCTTCAGCCTCCTGAGTGCTAGGATTATAGGTATGCACCACCACACTCAGTGAGATATCTTAGAGCTAGAACCTTAGTCTAAACAGGAAATTCATTTATATTTAATATAGCTTATACACATAACCTAAAGGTAATTTTGTACAATATTTTCAGTCTGCCTGTATTTTGACTCCCATGAAGTCAGACATGTGGAATTTTCCACCTGCACAATCAAGCTGGGGTCAAAAGGTTTCAGATTTTGGAGCATTTCAGATTTCAGAATTTCAAGTTAGGGATGCTCATCCCACACTCTCCCTGTCAGCAGTGCTAACATCTACATAGTTGGTGGGGGGAGGCATATAAGGGAATATTTCTCTAAATTATGTATCTTTGTAATGGTTGCATTCTTTAAAGGGGCATATAAAGGGGGGATGAGTATAGAGTGAATGTTTAAAATTAAAAATTTTTATTATAGTAAATAACATATTGCCATTAATCCCCCTCAGAATACTCCTTCTCTTCAAAAATACTTCTCCCATCATTCTTACCCCTTTCTGAAGCAATTCTGGAAGTCCTCTTTCATAATCTTTATGAAGCATGATTTAAAAATATATATATAGAATGTTGCTGCTACGTGCCATCCAATGGAAAGGGAGGGTCATAGAAACATTCCAGTGTGTCCTCATCCAACTTAAGCACTGCATCTGACACCGTGCGACTTCTGTTTCACCCCCAAAGCCAAAATGACTGTGAAAAGTAAACCTTTCAAATTGACTCAGGACATCCAGGCAGCCACAAATGTGCAGCTAAAGACACAGAAAAGGACTTGCAGATCTGCTTCCAAAAGTGGCAAGACAGACCTCAAGCCACTGCTGTCCCCAGGCCCTCCTGCCCAGTACTGTCAGAGAAGACCGTCAAGCAGCGCCACACCTCTGAACAAAAAAGTAGAAGATTTCTGATTCATCTGAGAGCAGTGTCCCACCAAGATCCTTGGTGGTCACAGAACAATACAAGGGCGAGAGACGGCTGGCCACCCTGGATAACATCCTGACCACGGCAACACGAGTGAGCACATTGAGGTCAGCAGGAGGAGCTTACAGCTAAAGGCTAACCCAGCTTGCTTCCTCTTGGCAATTCGACACAGCATGGTGAATGTGTCCCACGCTGGTCTCAGAGGTGTACGACAGGAAGAGGGTAACGGTGGGCTCCTGTGCGTGGTGTACGCCGCTCAGGAGACATTGGAATGGGATTGTCAGTGTATAACTAGAACAATGCACCTGAAAATTTTTAAGCCCTTACCAAGGGGGGGAAAAAAAAGGAATGTTACCAACTGAGATTGATGATTTCAACCTGTCACTGATTGTAAGAATAATCCTGTTCCCATCTAGAAATTTTAGAACATTGTTTTTGTATTTTATGCGGAAAAGCTGATCTGTAAATGACAACACTCAGCTCTGGAAAGCTGTATTATTTAAACGTGGTGGTCTCATTTTCAAAGTTTAGAAATTAGCCAGGCATGGGTAGTATATGCCTATAATCCCAGCACTCAGGAGGCTGAGGCAGGAGGATCACCAAAACTTGGAGGCCAGCCTGGACTACTTAGTGAGGCCCTCTGTCATAAAACCAGAAAACCAACAGGCAAAAAAATTTAAAAATAAAATACGTTGCATAAAGCAGATCTTCGGTTATTTTAATGTTCTTCTTCTCCCAGGAGTTATTTGCCTGCTGCTTTTTATTTATTTATTTATTTATGGTACTGGGGATCGAACTCAGGACCCTGCGCTTGCTAGGCAAGCGCTTATTCCACTGAGCTATATCCCCAGCCCCTTGCCTGCTGCTTTTTATACAAGAGTTTCTGTCCAATTAGAGAAAGCTCCCTAAGCGGGTCCCTGAGCCCAAGTTGTCAAGCAGAATCCCCAGCTGCACAGAACAGGGCCGTGGTGCGGGTACAGGAAAGCAGCTCCGAGTTCCTGACCTAGCAGCACATACCCAGGGCACCTACCTCACTAGCCCTAAAACTTCTACTCTTATCTCTCCTTTAGGCGGCCACAGTCAGGAAGGCGGGTCTCTGTAGGAAATGGGAAATTTGAGTATTATATAACCTTTGACGAGTCTCTTAAAGGCGACGAACCGTTCGCAGAGCTCCCTTTGCCTGTGGCTGAAAAGGACCGCTTAGTTACGTGGGTAGTGAGACTGCTGTCCAGAGCCTCTGACTTCCTGGCGAGGCGTTCCGCCGGACTGCAGTCACGCGGAGGAGGACGCTGACCCGTTCCACACTGCATGTGCGCGGAGAGGTCACGCATGTGCGGAAAGGTCACAGTTTCACCGCCACTGAAGCATGCCGGAGTTCAGCTGGAGCCACTGTTGATGTATCTGAAGGAGTAGCAACGCGCAGCCGCACCTGGGCACTTGGCTCGAGTCACGGGCTGCCCATCCCCCTCGGCGTGCCTCGGTCCCCACTACATTTTCCCCGCCTCTTTTTGAGACAGGGTCTTACTGTACATCGCTTTGTGGCAATGCCGAAAGGGATGATGTTTATTTATAGGACCTTATTTAGGTGCTGGGAATCGAACTCAGGACCTTGCACTTGTCAGGCAGGCGCTTCTGCCGCTGAGCTATATCCCCGGCCCCTATAGGGCCTTTCAAACAAGTACATTTTTAGCTCGAAATGAATAAAAGCATAACTAAAACCGTCAGAAAAAAAAAAAACCCACAAAGGGGCGAGAATGATGGGATGTGTGTTCAAAGTGAGGAATATTTTGAGGGAAATGAACGGCATTGACTCTTTTACAGTAACACATTTTTTAAAAAATGTAAATATTCACCTTTTCGGTCACAGAACTTTTTGTTTTTCTTGATCAAAAAAGGCAATATACTGCATTTAGCATATTTAAAAACTAAAAACATAGCCCTTGCAGGATGGGGTAAACCAGCCAAGAGAGACCTATAGAGAAAGGAGGTCCCACCACAGGCTCTGGCTCCCTCAGGCCTGTCCCCCTCCAGCACTGTGAGGTCACATAAACCTGGCACCCCTTGGAGTGGTTTTCTCTTTGGTAAGGTAGAGAAGCTGGGAGCCGCCACCCCAGCCCGGCTGCAGGCTTGGGAGCCTTCCCAAGATGGGTCGGGCACAGTGCCCACCTCTCTCCTGGGCCCCAGGGGGCCTTGCCCTGAACAAAGAGTGGTCACTGGGCCACCTGCTAAGCACAGATATCTCGTAGGCCTCAAGTGTCCCAGTCAGCCACCCTCCCACTCTAAAGGGGGCCAGCAGAAGCAGGGCTCCCAAGCAGGTTGGAGCCTCAGACTCACGCTCAGAAGCAGGTCTGGGGCTCAGTTTCTCTGGCATCAGAATAGGGGAAGGGTGCCCCAGCAGCCCTACTCACCAAGGTACTTTCTGGAACTCTGGGAAGCTGCAATGGTGGAGGCCCTGCGTGGAGGACCAACAGCAGGGGTCAGACCAGCCTCGCCAACTGCCAATCAGGCTCCACCCAGGACAGGGCCCCACCCCCTCATTGCTGGTTCATACGTTCATTCTGTGGTGCTGCCATTTTGCCTTCCTCAAATCTCATCAGGCCGCTGCCCCATGGGCCCTGTCTACTGCTGACTCTTAGGCTGTTCCACACACCGTTTCTCTCCCTCTCTCTCCCTCATTTTGCAATCCTGGGGATTGAATGCAGGGCCTTTACACTGACCTATATCCCCAAACCATTTTAATTTTTTTTTTGAGATAAATTTTGCTAAATCAGTAGTTGCCCAGATTAGGCTCGAATTTGTAGTCCTCCTGCTTCTGATTCCACTCTTGATCTCCTGTTAGGGACCAGGCCATGCAGGGATGTCTCCAAAGCATACCATTGTCTCCACTCTGCTACTACTTAGGACATGACCCTCCATGGTCACTCCCACTTCACAGATGGGAATACTGAGGCTCCAAGACATGACACAAGTTGCCCAGGGTCACTCAGCAAAGCAGGGGCTGTGCAGGAATTTGAACCCAGGTCTGTGGACCTATAACATGGAGCTTCTTGCTTTGTCCATGGCAACCCTGGTTGGTGCACACACTTATCCCAAGCCCAAGGAAAGAAGGGAGGTGTGCCTAGCACCACTGCCACTGTGGAAGGCAGAGGCAGAGGCATGGGAGGTGCTCTGTTCAGGGAGTACAGCAGGGCCGCTGTGGGCTGAGCCCGCAGCCAGACAGGGCAGGGGAAGCAGGTGCTTTGCAGTTGTTCCTCCTTTGCGGGTGACCTGGGATGTGTAAGGCTGGTCATTTATTCCCTGCCAGGTCTCTAGATTTGAGCACAAAGGTCAACCTCTCTGAGCCTCAGTGTGCACAGTGTACACATTAATAGCAGATCAGGGCACACAGGACCCTTCCAGATCACAAGTGGAGGCCCAGACAGCACCTGGTAGGCATCCAGGAACCTAGCTTGCAGGAGTAAGGTCCTAAGACTGCGAATTTATTTTTTTTGGCGGGGCATTAACAGTGGTTACTTTATTACATATTGCTATCTTCAACAAAGTTGCTCAGATTACCAGATTAGGAATGCAAGACTGATCACACCATTAAAGAGAATAAAAAATAATTTAAAAGCTTGGGGATATAGCTCAGTGGCACAGAGCTTGTTGGGCAAGCACGAGGTCATGAGTTCAATTCCTGGTACCAAAAAAAACATTAGAAACGATACAGAACTGTTTAATTTTAACAAGAAAATACACACCCAGAAGGTGATGAATAATGAATACACATTAATTATTAAGAGTAATAATCATTATCATTACTATGTATCAGGTCCAGTTTTGTTTCAGCCTGAATGTGCGAACCCTCTGTACCCAGCTTTGCGCAAGCTGGTAGTGACTCATTGCTGAACACTCTGAGCCTGGTATCTGCTAAGTTTTTGTTGGCAGGACTCACCCACAGCCCAGGCAGAATGTGAGGAGGGAATTATAGTTCAGGCAGCCATCCAGAGAGCCACACAGAAGACAGGCGATGAGGCTGACATAGGCATACAGGCGGAATTCATGCTTGTGAGCCATATGTATGTAAAAGCTCCATACCTGTGATAGCCACCCATGTATAACAAAGAGTGGTCACTGGTCCACCTTGCACTTGTGTTCAAGTCAGGCATATAAGAGCCATACAGCCTGGCGTGGGGGCTCACGCCTGTAATCCCAGCACTTGGGAGGCTGAGGCAGGAGGATCGTTATGAGTTCGAAGCCAGCCTGGACTACAAAGTGAGTTCAAGGCCAGTCTGAACTGCATAGTGAAACCCTGTCTCAAAAGGGGAAAAAAAAAAAAAAGCCTTGGGCCAGAGATTTAGCTCAGTGGCACAAGCACCTGCCTGGCAAATGCGAGGTCCTGAGTTCTATTCCTGATACCAAAACAATAACAACAACAAAAGCCTTACAAAGCCAGCACCTTGGGACCAGGTCCTGGATTTAAATTCCAGCTCCGCTGTTTCCTTGACGTGTGCCTTTGGCAAGGCTGTGCTCCTCTCTGGGCCTCCATTTCTCCTCGAGAATGATGACGCCAACTTTCCCTCCATCACAGGCTGCTGTCACGGTTTATACCTAGATGTCCTGCCCCAAGCCTCTCACACTTGCAGGTGGGGTTTGGGGAGGCGACCGGGTCAGGGGGCTGTGATATCCACCAACAAACTAGTTCACTAATGACTTTCTAGCTAAATGTGATGTTGGGAGGTAAAGCTTGGTTGCAGAAGATGGGTCACTGGGGGCATGTCCTGGAAGGGTATGTCTCCCTCTTACCCCCTCCTTCTGCTTCTGGTCACCAAGCCATGAGCACTTTCTTCTCTGCTATGCCTCCATGCTATGCCACCCTGCCTTGGAGCCAGCCAGCTATGGGCTGAAACTGCTATAATCTGTGAGCCAAATCAACCTTTTCTCTTTAGAGCTGTGGGTATTGGGTATTGTGTCTCAGGGACAAGAAAATAACACAGGGGCTATGTGGGTCCTCTGCTTTCCACGGGGATGTGTTGGTACAGGGCTGGCACAGTGTAGACACCTGCTGAGTATGGCCTGTGACCACTGCTATGTGCCCACAGTGTGGGCTTGTTGGCAGCTAACAGCCCCAAGTTCAAGGCCTCAGGTTCAACAATGATCTCACTGCAGCCTGAGCCTCACAGTCTCTGTGCTGGAAGACAGGAAGGGGGACTTCAGAGAGAGCAGGGGTACTGCAAGGTCACACAGCAGAGATAGGACTAGAACTTGAGTTTCCTGCCCTCTCTGCCCACAGTGGTGACACACTCAGGCACTCAGGACAGACCATCTCCTTGCCAGCCACACCCCCATCCCAGCCCTTGTGTATTACCCCGGCCATTCCATGCAGACCCGGCTGTCCTTCCCTCCCACTGAGACCCTCCAGGAGAAGAACGAGAAATGGGACTCATTCTCCACATCTGGCACACAGAGAAGCTGAGCCCAGAATGGTAAACCTTCCAGCCTAAAGTACTGCCACCAGGGCCACGCCCTGTGAGGGGCCAAGAGAGACACACTCACCTCAGGTTATGACTGGTTTCCCCTTTCCTCTCCTGGCCTGGACCACGTCCACTCCCAGGCTGCCTCTGCAGTCACTGGGAGACAGGAATGCTCCAAAGACACCCAGCAGCAGGCTGCGGCTTCCTTCCCTCTCAAGTGCATGTGAATATTTATGAGCTCCCTCCCTGGGGACAGAATGTGGCATGCCCTGGCACCTTTCAGGAGGTGCCCTGGCCCTCTGCTCCCACCCCTCCTGGACAGGCCCCACAGTCCCCGCCCCTCTCTGGAGCCCAGTGGCCAGGCAGTTCTTTCATCCAAGGGCTCAGCAAAGTTTCAGGTGTCCTTGAGCCAAGGACAGAGCAACCGCAGAGCCCTGCAGAGAGCCCAAGAAGGGCTTGAAGGCTGAGGGAGAGACAGGGAGGCAGGAGATGCTTGATCGATGCAGGGCACCTCATTCACGTCTTGTGCCTGCCCTGTGCACCGAGCCCCGCTGTCAGCTCTCTTCCCAGGGAAGAAACCAAGGCTCAGGTAGGTCAAGGTTGCACAGCTATCAGAGTGCAGACAAAACCAGAGTGGAAAATCAGACCCACCACACTCCAGGGTTTAAAAATGCTGAGCAACAAGCAGGTGTCAAGGTTCATCCTAAATCTGCAGGAGCTGGGCATGGGGGCGCACACCTGTAATTCCAGCACTCTGGAGGCTGAGGCAGGAGGATCGTTGCAAGTTTGAGGCCAGCCCGGGCTACACAGTGAGCTCCGGGCCAGCCTGAACTGCATGGTGAGACCCTGTCTCAAAAAGACCAAAAAAAAATCTGCAGGAGCCCTGAGGACCTCATAACTCCCTGGGCCTGGAAGGCTCCCGAGAAGCACAGCATCTGATCAGGGCTGGGCACACTCTCACTGTCTGGGAGATCCAGATGAGATCTCATTGTCTGAGCACTAGTCCTTCATCAGAGAGAGCACAGGATCCATGCTGGGCAGCCCTTGGCTGTCCTGGATGAGGGATAGGACCATATGGACGTCCTGGACCAGCTCTACAGAATTAGGGCTTATTTGAGATGCTGGCTTTTCCTGAAGATTTGGCAGGAAGGGGGTCCCAGCCCTAAACCCCAGTGATCTTAGGTTCAGCCTAGGGTCCCTGGAATCTCAGATTCAGGTCTGCTCTCTCCTGGCTTTGTTCCTGGACAGAAGGATCCCTTGTATGCAGAAGACCTTCTCCATCTTCCCATTAGC
Source organism: Dinomys branickii (assembly GCA_004027595.1). Lineage (NCBI taxonomy): Eukaryota > Metazoa > Chordata > Mammalia > Rodentia > Dinomyidae > Dinomys > Dinomys branickii. The sequence continues at coordinate 79,395 of PVLD010002448.1, read as the reverse complement.
ACCAATCCCCAGAGCCCTATCACGGCTCAGACAAAAGGCTCTCTAGACTTAGGGACCACTGCTGATTAATAGCAACCATTGTCATGGGCATCATTCATCACCACTGAGCACTCTCAAAAGTTAAGCAGCTCCCAGCTCCTCCCAGGGAACAGCAGGCTTCCAAAACTTGCTCTGAGCTTCTCTTCCCCTGAAGCCCACCCAGCCTAAAGGCAGCCCCAAGCATCTCCCAAATACCAGAGCTGAAACTGCCACAGAGAAAGCACTGATTGCCAATCTCTGTGAGTGCCGGAGGTAGATTTGGGACATGCTTTGGAGCTGTCTTATTTCTCCTAATATCCATTGGCTTTTCTGCCTTTGGGCTTAACTGGCTTCATAGGAGTGAATCAGGGCAGAGCAGCCTCCAACAGCAACAGTGGTTTATAAGCATGGACTTGAACAAAACAGTGTCCAGTCCAGTGCTTGAGCATCATGCCTGCACCCTCGTACTCCTTGCTGGGACCTGCTACGTCCCCATTTTATATGATAAAATAAAATGGTACGTGACTCTCCAGCAACAGATGAGATGGTAGCCAGGTGTGGTGGCGCACGCCTGTAATCCCAGCACTCAGGAGTCCGAGGCAGGAGGATTGTTGCAAGTTCAAGACCAGTCTGGGCTACAAAGTGAGCTCAAGGCCAGCCTGAGCTGCAAAGCGAGACCCTGTCTCAAAAAGACCAAAAAAAAAATTCTTTTTTAAAAAGCATAAAAGGGCAATAAAAAGAGTGCCCATCCCTGGAGGTCACTGTCATTAAGATTTTGGCTCACACGTCCCTATGTTCTTCTCTGTCTATAGATCCAGGTAAATGAGGAGAGGGCTCTTTCTGAAGGACACATTTTGTTTTTAACTTGCTTAGTCCCCACCTATCAACAAAGGGTGGATATCTGTTTGAATCTATTTGAGATCATAATAGAATTGGTTTTTTTTTAAATACCAGAAATCAAACTCAGGACCTTGTGCTTGCGAGGCAGATATTGTGCCACTGAGCTGTATCTCTGGCCCCATGATAGAGTTTTAAGTTCGTCTGTTTCACAGGTATTTACTGAGGGCCTGCACTGTCCCCTGCAGCAGTGTACATCATTCCTGGGCCAGGGGACATAGGAATCACAGCCCTAGGGGGAGACTGAGGCAGATAGCTGTGAAAGGAGGACTCTGGCTGGGACTTGCTCCAGCACAGAAAAGGTTGGGAGAGAGTGGAAGTGGTATCAGGAAGCTTCCTAGAAGAGGGGGCTCCTGTGGCAGAAACTACTAAGTGTTGTGCAATTTTCAAAGGCAGTTCCCTTTCCTCCACGGCCATACAGCTAAACTACATTTCCCACCCTCCCTGGCAGCATAGCGTCCTCCTTTGACTGAATTCTGACAAGGAGGATGTGAGCAGAATGACAGCTGACGACATTAAGTGGCGGGACACTCTCCTTTCCCATCTGCATGCTGGGAAGAGCCATGAGATGGGAGGAGGTGCCTACCAAACACTCATTGAATTTCAAAAACATGGAAGCTAAACTGATTTTGCGTTAAGACTCTTGGAACTTGGGGCTTCCCTGTTACAGCAGTTAGTATTAGTTAAAGTGCTTGTTTGTATGGGATAAACCAAGTGGAAAGAAGAGGACCAGGGCAACTGGGAAACTAACCATGGCTCATCCTGGCTGGACTGTCTAGTATGTGCGCCTGTGAGAGGCTGGCAGAGGTGGGAGGCCAATGGGAGGCCACAGACAAGAGACTTGCCGCGCCTTGGGGAGCATGCTGACTTGAACCCTGTGGGTGCTGGGGAGCATGAGGAGGCCTTCAGCAGAGGTGTGAGGAGATGAGATTCCCACCAGGCTTCTGAGTGGCAGATGGACTGCAGGGAAGGGAAAGAAGAGAAGCAGGCAGAACCCAGTGGTAGCTGTTCCAGCTGTCTCGGTGTCAGATGACCTGGACCAAGGAGAAGGCAAGGATCCACTGAAACCAGCTGCAAGCCATGGCATAGGCCACATCTGGCTGGTAACCGGGGGTGGAGGAGGGGAGGGGGGAGAAGGTCCCTTTTGGGGTGACAGGCTGGCTGGGGGGCCCTGGACCTTGAGTTGGGAAGGCTGACAGGCAGGAAGGTTTAGTGTTGGGATGGGTAGGCCATCTGGGGTTCCGTTAGGATACGCAGAGTCTGAGGTGTATGGGGTGCTCACAGACCATCCAAGGAGCAGTGGGGTCCCGCCTGGAGGACAGCTGGGAGGTCTTGGGCTGAGAGCCATCCACAGAGAGGTGGAAACTGAGGCCACGGGAGTCATCAGGAAAAGGGTGAGAAAGAGCCCCAAAGAAAAGAGGGCAGCCAGGGCCTCCAAAGCCATTGCTGGCATCACATTCTATGGCACAGCTGCCAGCAAACCACTCCCGAGGGACCTGCATCCTCACCGCTGGCTCTGGGTGCACAGATAGGGCGGGGCTCTGGCAGAGGAAGTAAGGAGTGAGGGTGTCTCAGGGCTTCTGCCGCTAGTGGATTCTTATGGACACTCAAGAGGATTTAGGAGTGACGCACAAAGGGGTCCGAAAGTGTAACTCAGCGTAGAGCATTTGCTTAGCATGTGCGAGTGCCTGGGTTCCACCTCAAACATCAAAAAAAAAAGGAGCAAGAAGATTCTGCGAACAGTGTTCAGGGTGCAAATTTGGAAGCAGCCTCAGAGCTGAACAGTACTGATCTCAGGCCCAGCAATATCCCTCATGGGACTATGTTCCAAGAAGGTATCAACAGTGGATCCGAGCTGGGCGCATGGCAGTGGTCACTGCAGTATGACTTTTATTTCTCTCATGCTCTCAGAGCCTTTACCTCCATGGAGAAGGAACTGAAGTCAAAGCGTTGCCTAATATTAGGCCCAGTTATACACTGTGCACAGAATGAACTTACATAGAGCAAAGCTCAACAATTATACTTGAGTAAAAGGGCCTGAAAAGATGCCTGAATGTAAACTGTACTTTCCTGGGGACTAGGGACATTGACTTTCTGTAATACATTTTGACTCTATGATTACATCTATAGCTCTGTATATTTCACATATTTTATTACATATGTTATTATATATTTTATATATGTTAGTACATATATTTACAAGAGACTGCATTACTTGGAAGAAAAGTTTTTCTGTTGACATTTTGCTTTTTTGTTGTTTTTTATTTTAAAATCTTTATTAGGACATACTTGCCATATATAATAAGTACATTCATTGTGAGGAGTTGGTACATGTACATTTTTTTTTGCCAGCAACTTGCAAAACATTTAAAGATGGAGATATTTACATTTTGAAAATTGACAGCAAAAAAACCCAAAAAACAAAAGAGAACAAAAAACAGTAAACAAGGACACAGCTCAGTGGCACAGCACCTGCCTGGCAAGCAGAAGGCTCTGAATTTGATTCCTGGTACCAAAAAAGAAATGGAAAGAAAGACAGAAAGAAAGACAGACAGACAGACAGACAGACAGACAGAAAGAAAGAAAAGAAGGAAGGAAGAAAGGAAGAAAGAAAAGACAGAAAGAGAGAGAGAGGGAGGGAGGGAGGGAGGACGGACGGGAGGAAGGAAGAGAGACCGACAGCCTGGCTGGAGGAGGGTAAGGTAGCTCAGCTGAGCCAGGCCGCACCTCACCATGCGGCTGAGGGAGGCACACTGCCCTCTGAACATCCATGTCCTAAGTAGGGAAAGGGCCGCAGGTGCCTGGCACAGAGCTAGGCGTGCGCAGTGCACAGCTGAGAGGCAGACAGGAGAGGCTGGGCCACCCTGCAGGAGTGACTTGCAAGGATTTAGAAACTTCCTCCCACTGAACCTCTCTGGACTAGGCTGCTGGAGAAGAGCTGGAGAGGACCACCCAGCAGGGTGTTCAGCTAGATCTCAGCTTACTGGCGCAGCACCTCCAGACCATTAGCCCTGACATCTGGCCCTTATTCTCTGGGCCTGTGGCTGTAGGTGTGGATGTCAAGTGCTAACAGCCCTGGCCACTGAGAGATTGCAATGTTCTTTGATGATTGAATCTCACAGGCTCACCTTCCTCTGCTGTCTCAAAGAGCAGCCGCACACATACCCAGGACCCTGACAGGCCCTCCCAGGCGCAGTCTGCTGGCCCCATGTGACAGATGGCGAATCCGAGGCTCAGGGATTTGAGAGCACTACACAGCAAAGCCAGAACCAGGAGCAGGCTCTTCCTGTTACACTGCCTTGTGCAGGCAGAAGTCACCCTTCCTGACGGCAGATCTGAGTAGCCCCAAAGCAGCTGTAAAGGGGGTGAGTGCTGACCACAGAGTCACGCTCACATCTTCATTAGCTCCCCAAATGTATGAGTACAGAGGAATCAAAGCCTCATTCTCTATTTAAAAGATGTCAGAAATATTTTTCTAAAAGATGATTATATACAAAGGTATGTGATAGGTTTACAAATGGTCCTGAGCACTTAAGCACACCCACCTCTTCTCTGTTGTTGGACTTTCTGAGATGCCTGGACTGCAAACTCCCCTCCATCAATCCCCAGCTGGGTGACCTTGGGCAAGTGACTCTCACAGTCTTGCTGGGAGAATCCATGGTGTGAAGCACGCAGAGCCCTTTGCACAGTGCCTGGCATACACTGGTTATTCTCATGATCCTCCTGGACCTTTCTAGATCCCACCTGGCAGAGGAAGCAGGATCTGTCAGTGCAGACCCTCCCCGATGTTCCAGACTCAAGCTGCCTCAATTCTCATATTCTAAATCCAACAAAACTCAAGCACAGATGGGGATAGACCAGCCCAGTCGGCCACAGCAGGGTAAGACCCCACTGGAGATCTCATCTCTGCCCCGGAACTGGCACACGGGATGGCAGGCTCCTCTGGATGTTCTTTCATTACCTTGCCCGGTGATCCCATCAGTCCCCGGTCAGGAGACTTCACGGCATCTCGGGAGTGGTGTGGGGTGCCTAGAAAGGGTCACCCATATTCCTCCCGCAGAGCAAAGCAAGAAGCCCTTCTCTAACCCACAGCCAGGCCCAGGGTCCCTCCGTTTGATCATCATTGCCCAGGTTAAACACTGCCTCCCTCACTGGGTGGCCCGCCCAGTCCCTAAGAGTCCAGCAGGGCCTGCATGGGACACAGGCCTTTCGTGCTAGGCAACAAGAGGACAGTAAGGGACAGGCATGTGAGGGGAGGCAGGCATTCTTCGTCCACATGTGCCTGAGCAAGAAGCAGGGAATCAAGCGGCCTGAGGTGGCAGCTGGGAACAGGCCTCCGTTGTCTCCGCTCCCAGGAGAACAGCCTGCCCACCGCCAAGTGTCAGGCAGAGCTGGGAGTCAGGGAGGCCAGGGGGAGGGGTTTGGGGGAGCCCAGGCACATCCAAGAGGCGAGGACCCCAGTGGGGCAGAGAGGACCTGAGTAGAGCATGAGGTTCTGAACCACCATCCCTGGCAAGACTGATTTGGAATGAACCCACCCACCTCTGACCTAGGTGACCTTCAGCGAGTCATTGACTCTCCCTGAGCCTCAGGCTTAACCTCTAGATAATGGGGATAGGCAGTAATGTTCCCCTGCAGAGCAGGGTACAGAGCAGCTTAGAGGCTGCTTTGGCCCAGGAGTGCCTGAGCTGTGCTTCCTGTGTGACCTTGGGAACGCCTCACCTTCTGTGGGGCTCAGATCACAACCTCAGTGGAGGAAGAGGTTGGATTCTAACTGGACCTTCCTTCCAGACCCCTCTCCTCCTGGGGATTTCCATGGCACCTGTCACCATGGCAGCCCCAGAGATCAAGTGTCAGGCCTGTTGCCCTCTTTCCCTCCCTCCCTCTGGTATCAGTTACAGCAGCCAGATGTGGGCCCATCATCTCTCCTTCTCTGGGTAGCTGGGGAGGCAGGGTCCCCAATGGGAAGAGCACATAGTTATGCTCTTTGTTGCTACCAAATTCTGGCCTGGCACCCTCAAGCAGACCAAGCTGGACCGCCTTCCTGGCCACTGACCCAGGAAACAGAACTGTGGGATATCAGAAAGGACTCCTCCTGGGCACCCGGCTTTGTCCCACCCCCAAAAGCCTTTCCTTGGTAGCCTTGCATCCTCTGGGCCTTCCCCAAACAGAAGGGACTGGTCCCTTGCTATGGTCCCCAGCTCCCGCTGACAGACCCCTTGAGTGGAAAGATGCTGGGGAAAAGAGCTCCCCGCCCCCCTTCACCAGGGCTCGGGCCACTGTACCCAAGATTAATCATTAACAGGTTTGCAGCCCCAGCCGCCTGCAGCCTGCCTTCTCAGCCCCGCCCTCCCCACCTTCGGGGACCAGGGGCACTGGGAAAGACCCGAAGGCAGGACCCGCATCCATCTGTGCCCTCTCTGCTGCCCTACCTCTGGGGCAGTGATGCATTTCGCAGACAGCAGGTCCCAAGCAGTGCCCCTTTGGCCACTGAGGTGGTGTGGGTGGGGTCCTCAAGCAACAGACTGAGTCAAGACAAGCCAGCATGAGCGTTGGCCCTTGGGACATACCTTGGCCTGGTTCTCGCTGGGCTCAGCGTGGCTGGCTCCAGGCCGCGCCGCCCGGCTGCTCCCTCACTGGGTGGTGGGGTACATCCGCAGGGACCCTGCGCTCCTGCCGGCCTGGTCCATACCTCCGCCCCTCTGCTGCCGCCACAGCGGCCTCCTCACCGGCTCCGGCTCCGCTCCACACCAGGTGCGGTCGCCAGCCTGGCCCAACCCTCTACCCTTTGGCCAATGGGCGCTCCAGGCCCTGACCCCCTCCCTCCCAGTCCTGGTTCTTGCGCGCCTGCCCTGCCTGCCCGGGAGGCACAGAAGCCACATTCAGCACGCAGGGGCGCACTGCTGTGCCCCCGCCGCCAGCCCAACAAGGCCCATTTGTCTGGATAAGCCAACGGGACCATTGTCCTGCCTGCAGTCCTTTGGCTCAGCCGAGCCCCCAGCCCCAGAGCAGACTCGAGAATGCTTGGAGCTTGATGTGGTACCCTGGGCTTGAGAGCGATGTGAGATTAGTTGCTTTTTATTGGGGCACTGGTGCCCTCAGGACCTGATGGAAGGTTGGACTCACCCTAGTCTGTGTAAGGTCTGTGCTAACACAGGGGACACATTTCAGGACACACAGCCAGGGGTGGGGGGTGGCGAGGGGCAGCCAGGAATCCCAAAGGGGGCTCAGGCAAGGGACTTCGCTCCATCAGACTTTAAAGTGTGAGCTCACCCTCCTCTCTGGGATGGGGATCAGGGCCGAGGGCAGGAAGGGCCACCAGGATGGGAGTGCCAGGTCCAGGACCCATCTCCTTTTCCACTCCCAGGGCCCCCTCTTCCCCCAGGGGAGCAGGACCAAGGATGGGGCTATTGTCTGTGAGGAATTCTTGGCTCCAGCTGTGGGCAGTACAGAAGCAGCCGGCTGCCAACAGGGCATGGGCTACATCAGAGCCCTGTGCCCCCGCCATTTCTGGGCTCTTCTGGAATGAGGAAAATTCCACATCAGCGTGGCTGCCAGGCATTTTTCCGTATCTGACAGGTCTGCTTTGACCTTGTGGCCTGGGATGCACATGCATCAGGCAGGCCTGAGCCATTCCATGGGGATACAGGCTCTGGAACCGAGAGTCCTGATCCTGTCTCTGCTTCTGCAGGCACCCCCACTGCCATGGGTGTGCCAGCATGGGCACGAGACAGCCCTCTCCTCCCACTGTGAGGGCCCGCTGGGGGCAGCCCTGGGCTCTGTCCTCCTGAGCCACAGCCCCACCCTCCACCTGCAGCCACTGGCCAAGAGACAGTCTCCACCTACGGAGCCAGCACACAAACGGCTGGCAGAAGGTCAAGGCCTTAAGGTGCCTTGATTCAGGGAGGTGGGGCCCAGTTCCCAACCCACTCTTCCCAGCCTGCCCCTGCTCCAAGCAGCACCAGCTACCTCAGCAGTAGCAGCCTGGGCGAAGCTGGGGGAGCCTGGAGCTCGGGTCCAGGGTCCCAGGTTCTAGCCCTGGCTGTCATGACGCAGACAGTGCCAGGCGAGGGATGACCCCAGGGTATTAGTAGGTGCTGCCAGGGCAGGTGGGTAAGGCGGGACTGCAACAGTCCAGCAGTGGTGATGCTGAGGGTTACTGGGTTTTGCCCACCAGCTCACAAAGCTAGGAGTCTGCCTGCCCTTGGGAACCCCAGATCCTCAACCACTTTCACCTTCTTGGAGAGAAGCCCCTCCTTGGTAAGTGACATAGAGTCTCTCTAGTTAGCACTGACCCCTCCACAGCCTTCTGAGGGAAGGTCCAAACCCACCCTCACGCCCGCACCTTAGGAGGAAGCAGGTTCAGAGGGAAGTGACTGGGCTCGAATGTGAGTCAGTATCAGCGCAAACATGGAGGCCACTCCCAGAACTTCCATGCCTCCTTTCTGGCACCTCTGCACCTGGACGGGTCCTTGGGACAGCAGGGTGCTCTAGGAGAGCCCAGGCGTACTCTGGTAGATGGTGCAGCATGGGCACCAGGCAGCTCTGCTGCAACCCCCGGAAGGCTCCTCAACACAAAATCCAAACGGCTGCAGCAGTCCGGCCATTTAATAACAAAAGCTTTGCCACTCTCACCACATCACAGCACCCTGACAATCACAGGTCCAGTCGAGGGTGGTAGCTACGGAAAGCCAGGGTGAAGGCACACAGCAAGGGAGGGGTCTGTCGGGTCCTGCTCCCCATGTCAGACTCCTGAGAATGCAGAAGGCCTCTTCTCTGCTCCGCCACCAGCAGGAGCTCCATCCACAGGAGGCTGGACAGCCCATGTACCCCACCAGAGAGCACGAGGCGCCAGGCCTGCCCAGGGAGAGGCGGGGCATGAGAACAGAAGAGACCGGTCTAGCACCAAGCTTCCGTCTGCCGGCCGGTCTCGGCCTTGTCCAGCTGCCAGGAGAGCCCCAGGCTCTCACACGGGCCTTGCCTTCTTCGCCTTCTTCTCAGACCTCAGAGCCTCATCATGAGCTTTCCGCTTCTGTGCCAGTTTGTTGGCCTATGAAGAACAAACAGGCCATCAGCCTAGGTGCGGGTGGAGGCACAGGGCAGGGGTGGGCACGGAAGACAATCTTCACTCTTCTACTCAGGTTACTCCTTAAAATCAGAGCTTGTAGAAAAGCTAACAACCAGACACACTCCCTCCTGCACTACAGCTCTTCATTATTTTATGGGCTCACAAGTCTCTTAATTACGATTATCCCTGGCTCCCAGGGCTGAAGGAAACTCACTAACTGTTCCATTCACCTGCCGGAGAGCTGGATGCCACTCAAACTTTCACCTGGAACTGGCAGGCAACACTAGGCCACTGGGCAGTATTTACTGCAGAATTATAGCCATTACGCACCTAACACAGTCTCATAGACATTCCAAAGAGAGTAGGGACCTGTTCAACAATGTTAGCTCTGAGAGTGACTAATGTAGTCCAGTGCTGTCAGTAGGGCACAGGTCACATATTGCACAATGTTTTAAAACTAACTTCAAAACACTATATAAAATAAAGCATGACACTCTCCAAACAATGCCACTACGTACACAAGAGACACCTGGAGGACTACTCCTACAGCTCACCCAGAGGCAGGGCTGGGAGCGACTTCTGTGGCATCCGTTACAAATTTCTGGGTTGAAAGTGTTTTGTTTTTTAAACGAGCCTATGTGGCTTTGTGAGCAGAAAAAAGAAAATATAGAGATGTTTAACAAAAACTTCTCAATTCTGCCAGGATAACTCTCTCCCTTACCACAGGATCAGGAATACCAGAGAGTAAGAACACAAGAGCCTCAAGGAAGGCCCAGGCCAAGCAGGTGACCTCAGGAAAAGGACACACGAGATCCAGACTCAGTCGGAGGACAGTCTCCTGCCCTGCTCCCACCCCCACTTCTGAGCTCACCAGGTGGCACAGCCACATCCAGCAGCCACATCGTCTCAGGGAGCAGCAACGGGCACTTACCTCTCGGACTTTGCGCCTCTTGCCGAACATGATCTTTTGGTAAAGGTACTTCTCCCGCTTCTTCATCATCATGATAGCCAGGCGCTTGGCCTCACTCTCCTCCTCCTGGGCCAGCCGCTGCTTGTCCTCCAGCTTCAACGTGCCTGCCATCACCTTAGGTTTCTGCAGACACACAGCAGGCGCTTGTGGGTGCGGGTTCCCAGGCTCCTGCCCCTCTCAGGCAGTGCCTCTGGCTGAACACCCCATACCTTCTCCTCCATCCTCTGCTCCTCCAGGGCTGCCAGGAGGGCCTCTTCCTCCTTCTCCGAACCAGCCTCCACATCTTGCTCCTCCTCCTCCTCACCATCGCCTTGACCGTCTTCTTCTTCTTCCTCCTCTTCTGACTCTTCCAAGTTCCCTATGGACAGTCAGTGACTTTTGAGCACCCTAGTTACCTGCTCTTTCCTTTGCAGGATGAATGCTGGCCCCAGACACCACCCTCTCAGACCCCACATCCTCAACATACCAAAGGCAGTTCAAGACTACCCAATGTAGGTGCCTCTGGCCTCTCCCCACAGGCACAGCTGCCTTCACAGGAACCTCCAAGGTCCCCAGTCCCCACTCCTGAACTCTGTGGTCTACGTGAACATGGATGACTACTCTAGACTGTTCTGTTCAGTTAGTCTGAATGAAAACACCACCTGACTATAAGATCCAAATGGTTCCTTTCCCACCCCCAAGCATTACCCAAAAGGTGGTTTAAAGGGCTTTCAGCTGCTGCTGCCCCATCCCCTGCAGTCTGCAACCCTGTAGCCAAGGGAAACGGCCAGATCAAGGAACTTGTCCGCCCGGTGCTGGCTCCTTCCCACTCACCTGGGTCCTCTCCTCGCTGCAGAGCCAGCAGCTTCAGCTTCTCAGGTGGAATGTAATCTCCTTCCTTCTCAGACACGAAGGGTGAAAGGTGTGGCGGCAGCTGCACCCCAGGGAAGTACTCCGCCACAGGGAGGAGAAGCCGGGCATTGACAGTGTCAAACACCCACTGGGGCTGCACATAGTACCTGAGGCAGGTTGGCCAGCAGAGACAGGTCACAGGCATTAACTGTAGCCCTGCTGCTCAGCAGGGGCCTCTGAGACAGACCTCTCCCTAAGCAGCATGAGGGCACTGGGTTTACCTGCCAATGATGGGGGTTTGCTGTCCAGGCCGGTCAACAATCTGGTGGGTGATGCGGGAGTCTGTGACATCATAGGTAGCCCCAATGCACAAAGATTTGTCCCAGGACACCTCCCCTCCGAAACTTCTACAGGCATAAGAAGAGACCACAAAGGTCCCCAGGCATGAGCTGCCTGCTATGGGACCCAACTCCCTGGGACATCCTGACCAGCCCATTCACAAATTCACCCTTTCAGGTAATGTCCATCCCCACCCTGGACTCTCCAGTCTGTGCCATCCCCTCCAGCGCAGCCCAGCAGAGCCCTCAGCTGGGGAGGGAGCAGTGGTAGCCCTACTCTTGGTTGAGCGCTTCCAAAGTGCTTGGGCCAGACCACACACGGAAACAGATGTCACCCCCAGGTTACTCACAGAATCCATGGCAGGACCCAGACTGGCCTGCTGCCAGCGATGCTGCCCAGCCCACAGAGCCTGCTCACCTGATGACAAAGGCCAGGGCCTCTCGTGGCACCTCGCGGTTCAAGAAGAACTTCAGGCCTTCAAAGAGCTTCTTGTGCTTTTCTTGAGCTTCCAGCTCTTTCCTGTGGTTCTCTTCCTGTACCGCCATCTCCTGCCAAGACAGGTCTCACGTCACCAGGGCCACCCACCTCCTGGGGGCAGGGGCTGGAGGTGACCCCCTCTCAAGCTGCTTTCTCGATCTGGTCCCCATGCCCAGCCCCACCCCTCTTTCGGAAGGCAGGACAGTACTCACCCCATCAGCAGGAAACTCGTCGGCCTCAGCCTCCTCCTCCACAGCAGGCACCACCACACGGGCCAGGCTGGCACTGAGGGCCGCCAGTTTCTACAGGAGGGAAGTAAAGCTGCAGGGCTGCCCACGTGCAGGTGGGGCCCTGACCAAGTGGGGTGGGGTAGGGAGAAGCAGCGACAGCTCTGGGCCAGCCCTGACACCACCAACCCTGTCGCGCTGCCCTCACCCAGGGCTGGGACTCCAGAGGGGCTAGAGACAGGGACCGCGCCCTCAGGAAACGCAGGGCTGATGCCCGAGGGCCCTCTCACCTCCATGGAGCTCTCAGAGTCCAACGCATAGGCATCCTCCTTCGCCTTCACCTCTGCTTGGGCCTGACCCTCCAGCTGGGGGCACGGAGGGAAAGTCAGATGATGAGGAAGGCCCCAGCCCCTCACCCCCATGTGGCAAAAGAAAGGCTTGGGCCGAGTATGTTGGTACACATCTATAATCCTAGCACTTGCTGACAGTTCAAGGCCAATCTGAACTACAGAGTGAGAACCCATCTCAAAAAACCAGGGGTGGGGGGAAAAAAAAAGGGGCACGGATGAAGGGCCAGGGCCCTACCTTTGGTGGGTAGTGGAGGTTAAGCGACTGGTAGAGGCGGAAGTTGACAAAGCCCAGCAAGGTGGTGTAGAACTCAGTAAAAGTGGCCATGACCCTGTAGTCCACATCTGTCGGGTGCTGGGGGCATGAGAGGCGCATCAGCAATGTGGGTGCAAGGTTAGGGGAGCAGCGCACCCCCACCCATTGGCATCTTGGATACCAGTGAGGCTCACGATAGGGTCCACAGGGATAAGGCTACGCAGGAGGCCAGTGCCAGACCTCCACATGGTACAGTGGCAACACTTTTCCCCTAGAAGAAGGCTAACTGGTCCGATGTGTTCTGCCTGCCCCTCCTCCATCCCTCAGGCCTCAGTGTGGACTCCTGTCCTCAAAGACGTGACCTCCAACCTGGGGAGCTTGAGCCCTCTCCAGCATCCTTGTCAACCTCTGTCTAATGCTGCTTAGCGCCAGCTGAGCACAGGAGGGTGGTCCTCCAAAGCACAGTCAGTCCATGGCCCAGAAGAGGGGCCACAGATGTCAGTGGCAGAGATGCCTTGGAAAGGCCATCTACACCCTGGCAAGAGCCCTGGGAGAGATGTTCACGCTTCAGTGACCCCTCCTCAAGCCCATACAGAAGTACAACCTGAAGGCCCATGGGCTCAAGTGCCAGCAGGCCTTTGGGAAACAGTGGGCAGAACCACTACTTGCTTGGAGCACAGGCTGAAAGCCAGATTCGAAAGCCGCCAACCAACCCAGCAAACATGGTTCATCTTTGCCCTGAGGAGCTGGTCTGAGACCTGGACCACTGTGCCTCCACTTTCAACTGGTCCAACCCTCTAGAACCAGAGAGGTCAACCTAACTCTGAGAATCCCTGAGAATGGTTAAGATTTTTAAAGAAATATCGACATTAGTAACGATCTTGACATCCCCTCATCCCCTCTCTGCTGGTGTACTCAGGACTCTGAGCTTTACCTTAACCTTGCAGCCAGGCAGTGATGTGACAGGCCTGCTGGGCATGTGGGCGCCAACCCCCTTCTGTACAGCAAGGAACTGAGCAGCACCCCCACACCACTGCTGTGTGGGTAGCACTGCTGCTCAGGGAAGGGGTACACTAGGGCCCTGCTATAGCCCAGTACTGGCCGCCCATCTTCAGCTGAAGGAAGCAGCGGTGGCGAGCTGGTCAGGAGGGAGCAATGGGCAGCTGTGCCCCTCCCCCAGGGCCAGCTGTGGGGAGGCTGTCCCTCCATAGGGCCTTATTCACCACTCAGGAAGGCACACAAAGACCAGTCTGAGTAGCACAGGGGTGGGACATCAGAGAGCAGGAAGGACAGAGAAAGGCAGGCAGGAAGGAGGAGGAGGGATGGAGAGAGGGAGAGGAAAGGGCCACAGGCTCTGACTACCCAAGCCTTCCCCAGGGGTGGGACAAGGACCACCCAAATCCACTTCTCACCCACAGACAGACCTCTGCCCACCACCAAGTAACAACATGCCACACCCAGCCCTCGCACCCCCAGAGCACCTGACAGGTACCCCTGGCAGTGGCGGCCCATTCCCTCACCAGGCTGTCGGCAGCACCCTCTATCTACAGAAGGTACCAGCCCCTACTTTATGAAGACGGAGAAAGGCGGGCCAAGGGCAGGCCACAGAATGAGAAGCCAGGTGGCTGGCCAGGACAGACCCCTGGAGACACTAGAGGCCAGCAACACCTCCAGTGGAGGCAAAGCCAGCGTTTTTCTCAATGAGACCCTGGCAACAACCCCCAGAACTTAAAGAGAGATTGGTAGGAGGTAGGGCTGAATGGTAAGTGCTTTGTCCTATCCTCATTCCCAGGGTCACCCCATCCTCCAGGTGTGGGGAGGATGCGATGGGGGAGCAGAAGCAGGAGTGATACAGCAGGAGTGCCAGGGTCAGAGCTGTCCATGGCAGAGTGGGGATGGGGACCCTGTGGGTATGAGGACAGGGCCAAGTTCTGTCACTGGCATACCTCCACCCAGAGCTACTCATACTTTTCATTTGGCCCCCAAGTGTCAAGCAGCAGGCAATGAAGAGTTCTTTCCCCTTAAATCCTCATGACACGCTTAGAAGTGGAACCTTATTATTGAATGAGGCACACAAGGGTTTAGGGTCATGTCTGGCTGATGTGCACTGGAGCTGGGAGGGCTTGGGGACTCCTGCTCTTAATTAGGCTTAATGCTAGGGTCTGAGTATATATTTATCACATTGAAAATTTCACAACGGATTGTGGGACAAAGAGAGCTACAGAGCTATGCAGCACGCTCCTGTCCCATGTTCCACCTGCAGCCAACAATCAGGAACGCAGCACTGCACTCCAGGGGACAGCAGGTCTGCCACCCACACCTTCAGGTCCACCGAGGACTCAGCACAAGACCTTTGGGCACACTCACATCATGGGAGAAGGCATAGGGTGTGATCCACACGATGGGCTGCCCCAGCACTTCGGCCTGGTAGTAAATGCCTTTGATGGACAGGAAGACCTGAGGGGAGAGGGATACAATGTGGTGACAACCACAGGCGGGAGGGGAGGGGCAGGCAGGCTCCCTGGGCCCCAGCTCACCTTCCGCAAGGCACGGGCGGCAATGATGTAATGCAGAAACTCCACAGTGAGCCGGCGGCACAGCTGGATGGTCTGCACGTGGCACTTGCCTGTCCGCGGGAAGGTGGAAAAGAGGAAGCACATGGACAGGGCATCGTCCAGGTCCCGCAGCGCATCGATGAATGTAGGGTACCTGCGGGCCGTGGGGCTGTGCTTGGGAGCCTGTTCGGCCTGGGCTCCAAGAGGGTCCTGACCTCTATCCCCTACTCCACCGGCCACCTAGAGGTACCATTCCCCCAGCCTGGCCTTGCTGGGGCCACTTCTTGACCTGTTGGTACCAGCTTCCCCCAAGTTGGCTGCAGACCTGCAATAGGCCTGGAGGGAACCACTGAACCAGGGTGAATCACTGAGCTGAGGACCAGAGAAATTCCAGTGGAACCCCAAGTCACCCACTGCAGACCTGGCCTGGACCACTGCTGTATGAGGGTAGACCAGGTTAGTGGCTCTCTGACCCCTTTTGAAGATAAAACCTTTAGTTCAAAGGCAATCTACTGGTCCACATGGGAAACTGGAAATGGGTAGCTGCCTCATGGGCCTGGGAGGAGAGTATCTGGGCCTCGTCACAGGTCACCGCAGCGGGGTATGTCTTCCTTGGCTCTCACCACCCAGATTCACCTACTTGGCAAAATCAATTAGAACCAGGGGTAAAAATGCTGAAAGTGGGAGCTGGGGGAGTCTAGGAAGAGACAGAGCAGGGAAGTATTTCTCGGAACACTGTAAAAAATGAGGAAGCCGAGGAGAACTAGCCACTCTAGGCAGGATCCACTGTGTGGCTGCCCAGCTGGGGGACCGAGGTGCAGCGCATGGAGAACACACCGAACCACAAGTAACGAAGGACACCTGGGCCCCAGCCTCATGTGACCCAGGGCAGGCAGCTCTGCCACAGCCAACCCCAGCCTCACCTGGAAAATGATACTGCCTTGTCACTCTCCAGACGACACTGCAAGACCAGACTGGTGATTTAGAACCGGGCCCTTGGAGCTACCTAGAGATGCCCCAGGCACAAGTGGACAGACAGGGCTTCTGGCCTCCTGCAACATCCCTGCAGCTGGAGCAGCCTCCAGAGCTTTTAACCTCCAAACTGCCTTCCAAGAAGCTTCCTTTGGAAGGGCTCTGCTATTTCATAAAGGACTCTGAAGAATATGGGACCTCACTCGCTGCAGTGAGTCAGGAGAGGTCTGCCAGGTCTTCAAACCCAAGCAGGGATGGAGGCAACAGGAGAAGAGCCGCGGGAGAGCTCCAGGGCTGTGCAGCAGAGGCAGAAACCTCAACGGGCCTCCTCTGGTCCTCTGTTGTTTCCTAATGCCCCACTTTTCCAAGAACACTTGTAGAAATGGCTGCAGTCATTTCTGAGCCACCTGACTTTCTTCCTTAAGCTCTGGTTCTGGCGAAGGGAATGCAGGTGCCACCTGGTGTACGAACACAGGGTTTTTTGTGTGTGTGCCCCTTTTATCTGTTGTACAGAATAGCTGCATGATAGGCAGAACAGGAATGACCATCATTTCTCTGTTGGCAATGGGGACTATCCGATTACCCAGCTCACGGCTACAAGGCTGGGATGAAAACACCACCTGTCTAGCTTCTACACCAGGGCCCTTCCCACCAACATGAACACAGCCACGGTCACCAGCTCTGCAAGTAAGTACACTTGGGCCATTAGCCCAGAAAAAAAGAGACGGTCACTAGCCTAGGGTTTCTGAACTTCACCACTACTGACATCTTGGGATAGACAGCTCCGTTATACAGCCTGTTCTGGGTAATTAGGATATCTAGCAACAACCCTGGCTGTACCTCCTAGAAACCAAAAGCATCCCATCCAAACTACAGGAGCCCAAAGCACCCCAGACACTGCTAAATGTCCACTGGAGAGGCAACATTACACAGGGTTAAGATTCAGCACATGAATCAGAGGGACTTCTCAGAAGGCTGGGCAAGGGACAGGTAAGACCTGTGTGTGTCCCTGTGCCTTACAGGTCTTGCCAGGTAGTCCACGTGCAGCCCCAGAGGTCCTGCTCCCTCCTACCACAAGAGTTTTGCGCTTGCTGCCGCCGCCGCTCAGATGTGGCTCCCCTGGTTGGCTGCAGAGCCCTCTGCCGACCACTGTGT
The DNA here is from genome assembly GCA_004027595.1 of Dinomys branickii. NCBI lineage: Eukaryota > Metazoa > Chordata > Mammalia > Rodentia > Dinomyidae > Dinomys > Dinomys branickii. Next base: position 62,283 of record PVLD010002448.1, on the reverse strand, counting down.
CACTGACACACCTGCTCCAGCTCCCTGCGTGCTGCTTACATCCCTCACGCTCCTCGGCACAGCTGGCAATCACTATGGTGACTGGCCAGTTTGGATCGTGGTCTGTCTCCTCACACAGGACGTGCAGCCTGTGAGCACAGTCGTGGTCTGGTCCCCACTCTGTGCTCCGTGCCAGGGCAGAGCCAGGCAGGAAAACAGCGGTGCTCTGAGGCGCGCCTGACTCACCGCTCCTTGACGATGTGGTCAAGCTTGTAGTTGGGTTTATTGTCCTTTAGACGCTCCGCGGTGTTCCACTCACCCTTTCCATAGGCCTTCCGGAGCTTCCGAACAAACACCTGGAGAAAATAAAGGGACCACTGAGGCCGGGCCAAGGACTGCTGGACACCCCCTTCCAGAGGATGGAGCCAAGAGGTGGGTAGCCTCTCACTGCCTCCACGAGCTGGGCCTGGCTATCTGCCTGTAGGATCAGCTCCGTCAGCCCAGGACTTGCACAGCAGCCAACTCCACAGAGCAGCTGGCTGACCTACGGCAACGACCTGAGCTGCACCAGGACCCCTCCGTTAACGATGCACAGGGACAACCACTCACAGATATGCTGATGCCGTGTCTACATGGAAAGAAGGCAAGGCAGATCAGCCGCACTTTCCAAATGAAAAAAAGAGGCCAAGTGATGTGCCACTGAGAAAGATCAGGGTGAGAAGGGCTGGGTCTTACTCCCAACCCCAATCGGCACTGGCCATGTCTTCCAACTCATCTGACATCTTCTTTCAGAGAACTACTGTTCGTGCTCCCCATAGGGTCTCCCAGAAGCTCAAACAGCATCTGGGACGATAAAAAGCAGCTCAGAAACAGTCATCTCCCACCACGGGCCCACTTCTAACGCTGCGTTTATGTAGCCACAGAACCCTGCAACTGGGGCAGCCCAGCCTCCTGCTGGCCACCAGGTGGCACCTCTCTGCTCAGCCAGATCCTGCTCCCAGTCAGAAGTATCAGCAGCAATAGTCGGCTTTCATTAGTCATTTGGTAAAAATAGGCTTCTGTTGTTCCTGTGGCATTTGAGCATTGATCTCTGTCTATGGAATCGAAGACTTGGTCTCCTGGGAGTAACCTCCGGAAAGAACCAGCTTAGGAGCTGGTATGAGGGAAGACCAGGTTAGCGGCTCTCTGACCCCTTCTGAAGTTAAAACCTTTAGTTCAAAGGCAGTCTACTGGTCCACATGGGAAACTGGAAATGGGCAGCTGCCTCATGGGCCTGGGAGCTGTTTCTTTAGGCAGAGAATGCATCAGAAAGACCATGAAAAAGCATGATCTTTGCCTCAGGAGCAAAAAATGTAATCTTTTAGGAGAGAACAAGGTAAAGCACCAATCACTGGCCAGTTCTGTGCAAATGATCTCTAGACATGTAATCGCAGTGAGTCCTTGAAACACCTCTTTGAGACAGAATGACAGAATGACCTCCTCCTTCAAACAGGCTTGCTCAGTGGGGCTAGCAACCTGTGTAAGATCAGTGAGTGGGTTACAGTGCTGTGAAACACGAGACCCTTCCGAACACTCAGCCGAAGCCTCCTCACCTTGTATTCCCGGAATTTGTTGACAATGGGTTCATGGAGGAGAAACTTGATGTCTTTAATGAGATAAAAGGTTCGGGCTGCTGTGGAGCCCTTGTTAACTTTCTTCTTATGTTTGGGCTCATGGGGATAAATGCCCTTCAGGATGCACAGCCGCCTAAAGACAGAAGCCATATGTCATGTAAGCACAGGTATAAAGCCACACCTGAGCCTGGAAATCAACAGTGAACAGGGCGCTCAGGACCCCTATAGAGCTCACGTCCTAATGCAAGAGTCTGAGAATCACAAGTTTCCATACAGGTATATAATGGAGACTGTTGTAAGCCCAGAAAGGAAACAAACAGGATCTTGACAGAGCCTAGTAGGCATTTGATGCCTTGCTGAAAAATCAACATTTCAACCACATAAAGGTGTGGGGGGTACAGGGTAGAGGGCCAAGCCAGGCATGGTGTTGTCAGCCTGTAATCCCTGCTACTCGGGAGGCTAATGCAGAATTTCAAGTTGGAGGCCAACTTGGCAAGATTCTGACTCATAAAAATAAAAAGAGCAAGGAGTGTTGTGTCAGCGCTATCTGGATTTAATATCCACTACTGAAAAAGAACAGATGGAGGGATAAGCACCCTAACAAGGACAAACACCAGGCTGGGGATACAGCTCAGTGGCCCAAGTGCCTGCCTGGCAAGCATAAGTTCCTGAGTTCAACTCCCAGTACCAAAAAATAAAAACTAAAAAATAAAAAGGACAAAGAGCATACGGCTAGAAAGCACAGGGCATGTATGAAGGACTAAAGGTGAACTGGGAGAGGCTGCTAAGGTCAGGGCTGGTCCAATGGCAAGGCCCACGGGCTACAGACTCTACAAGGAGAACCCCCAGCTGTGGGATCAGCAGTCTCTTCTGCCTGAATGCAGTGGCAAAGATCCCACCAACTCTGTGCAGACCCAGTTCTCCTCCAATGCCCCATTGAACCACACCTGGCACAGCACAGCTCACTAAAGCAACGCCAGGTAGGAAAGAGGAAGACTAGCAGAGTGTCAGTCAGTAGCAGCTCAGGTAAGGGGAGGAGGCAGCTGGGTTCTCACTGCCTTCCACAGCGCATGCTTCCCAAAGACCCAACCTGCTCCTTTCCAACCTCACCTGAAGTCTGCCAGGCTCAGCTGCAGCTTCTTCCGGGCTTTGTTTCGGGTGATGTAGTTGGTGGCAGAGCCTCGTTCATACTTGGGGAAAGAAAAAACAATTCTTCATTAGCAATGATTGAATGACTAACATTAAACTCTGGCCACATCTAACTCCAGAGATGATTACCACTCTGGGCAAGTGTCCAAGATGATTCTGGAATGGTAATCCTGTAGAGAGAGAGCTGATCTGCCTAAATGAACTCTCCTATACTACCTTTGTAGCTGTCAACATATAGGACACACGCTGGAGACTGAACACTGGGGACTATGAGGGGTGACTGATGAGATGCCAAGTCCTTACCACTAGCTCTAAATACTGGCCAGAACAGTCAGTGATTGTGATATATTATTTCATTTAATTCTCACAACCCAATGAAGTAGGTGCTGTTAGAACTCCAGTTTCACCTAGGAAATAAGCTTCGTGAAATAATCTGCCCATATTACACAGCTTTTTAATAACCGGAGCTGGGATTCAAACTCAGGTCTGAGTCCAGGGCCTTGCACTGAACTGCTAAACCAGTGTTCTCAATCTCTAATCTCCCCCACTATAATCCCAGGACCGAGGAGGCTGAGGCAGGATTGCAGTGAATTCTAGGCCAGCCTGGGCTACAAAATGAGCTCAAGGCCAGCCTGTACTGCATAAGACCCTGTCTCAAAAAAACAAAAAAACCCCAAAAAACAGAACCCTTCACCACTGCAAGACTTTTTAGACAGCCGCCACAGATCATGCTTTCCTCCCCATAGCCCCATGAAATATTAATACCATAGCCACACCCCAAATCTGCTTATGTAAGGTGGTCCTTTTGAGGGGGCCACAAACCACTGTAACATCTAAGATACACCTCTCAACCAAGTTTTGCTCTTTTGAGGATGATAGCACCCCAGTTGAATATGCATGCCTGTAACCCCAACCACTCAGGCCACTGCTGAGGTAATGAGGATCACAAGCTCAAGCCCAGACCGGGTCAAAATAAAATTAATAAGGGCTGGAGACATAGCTTAGCATTCCCCATATTCAATTCCCAGTATGGGGGGGGTGTTAAAATAAATAAAAGGAAAACAAAAAGAAAATGCATGCCCTAAACCACAGCCTCTTTCATTCACTATTTATTCAACAGACAATAGCAGGTCCTCTAACACATTCAAAGTTTTAGACACTACATGAAAAATAGAACAAAAAACCCCCTGGTCTCTATATACCCTCAAGCATGTTGACCTGCATGCTGCCTGTCTGTGGTGCTAAGATGCTGCCTCACACTCACATGTCAGTATCTTTAATAGAAGCAGCGTACTGTACCGAACACCCTGAAAAGCTAACCACGCACTGGTCCCTTTCAGGAGCGCTTCCTCTGGAATATGCCAGAAGGGGCCTCTAATACTTCCCAGCTCTCCAGGGTCAAACCTACAGCTTTCTGAAGACTAATGCTTATGAACAATTTCACATTCATGAAACACACCATTCATTCTTTCCTTTATTTATTCTGTGATTGTCTTTTGGGGATCAAGTCCATGCTAAGTGCTGGGAATATAAAGATGAACTTCAGACTGTATCACTACATTCAGTTTTCACAGGAGTGTTTCCCACTGTCCTATGCCACATGGATCTGTCAAATATTAAGGGGATAAATGGTTCTCCACAGGGTGCCTTTACTGCCTGGATATGTGTGTGCAGTGAAGGAGAATTCTTTCAACAATGTCTGGAGACATTTTTGGTTGTTGGTTCCCACTGGCACCTAGTGGATGGGGATTAGCAATACTACTAAACATCCTATAATGCACAGAACCCCTCTCACAACGAAGAATTATCTGCCCCAAACGTCAAAATGGTTCCAAAACCCAGCTGAAAGAAGTGTAATGACTTGGTACACTTCTGCATCGGCTCCTCAAGGGCAGGTTTTCCATCTCCGGATCACTGCATCTGTGCTTTGATTTCTAGTACTCAGAATAAAATCCAAGCCCTTCACTGCGGCTTACAGGTCTTACATGGTAAGACCTTACAGGATACGGTTAGTCCCTGTTCACCCCACCATCACCAACTACTGTTTTTTCTTTGGTTTACTGTATCCCAGACCTGTTTATATTCTTACAAGTCCTTATACACAATAGACCTTTCCTACCTACTAGTCATAGCATTTAGTTTCCAATACCAGGATTGCTCCCTAAGGATCCTGTGCCTTCGGAACCCATCGTGTATGCTCTGCTCTTTCAGATTTGCGTTCTTTCAGCTTTATGCCTTGAAGAAAACGTCCAAGAGTACACTAACTGGATAAACATCGTTCTACAGTCTCGATCTTATTTCTTGCTGGTTTCCTTCGCAGCACGTTTAACAATCTGCGGTCATTTGTTTACTTCTGCGTCCATCTTTCCAGCATGCCAGAAAGTAAGCTTGGGGAAAGCTGGGGACCTACGGCTTAGTTCAACGGGAAAGGAAGCAAGCCTTGGAAACGAAGAACTGTACGTCCTGTCGGCCGCTCTTTGTAAACTGTCGTCGTACGTTTGGGGTGAAGTTATGTTTTGCAATTCTTTCGACAGAAATAACTCCGTAGTTCTTTCCCAGATTTCATCAGGCGAGCACTGCAGCATAGTGCTACCCCATCCTCGAATCCCTTCTTGGGGTTGTCTCCAGTCTCCTTACTCCTGCCGTTTCTGGCCCCACAAGGAGCCGAGGCCGGGGAGAGAGACGACCATAGGCTACGCCACCCTCGTCTTCCACTCCCTGAAAACTCACGCCCCTGCCACTCACCTTCTTCTTCTCCAAGCCGCCCATGGTTCCACGTTTAAGGCTCTAGGAGGTCCGCGCGGACAGAGAGCGCCACTTCCTCCCGTACGTGCCCTGCCTAGGACCCCGAGGACCCCGCACGCCTCCATTCTGTGTGGGTTGTCCAACAAGGTGCCTGTACAGATCCAGGAAAAGGAGAAGCTTCATCATCGAGTTTACAGACAAATTCTCTAAAAAGGAATTTCTAGGTACCTCTTTTGAAATTGTTCCCACACATCTCATTGTTATAGACAGTTTAAGAGACTCAGGCATTTTTCTAATTACCGTAATGAAGATTGCCTAACAAAGTAAGCCCCGTTGCATGTTGGGATGGAGAGAGGCGGAGGGCTAAGAGGCGGCGCAGTGCCTTCTGGGATGCGAGGGAAGCCACACCCCTTGGTGTGGGCGGAAGTTGGGTTGTTATGGCAACGGTTGCTAGGCGTCGTGGGAGCCTCGTTGGCCCAGCAAGAGCTGTTCGTTTGTTTCCTCAATGTTTTTTTTTAAATTGATACATTTTAGATATACATAATGATAACATTCATCATAGGGGATTTGTACCTGTGTATGCTATATCTTGATAACAATTTGCTTTTGCTTTCAGCTTCTGCTTTGTTCTTTTGCTCTTGTGAAGATAAAATAGAGCAAGAGACTTTTTCCTCTCAGAGGTGGAGAAGCCTAAGGGGCCACTTAGCCATGAACTGAAAAATAACGGAAGGCCGAGCAGAGTTACAGAATTCATGGTGTAAATTCCACATTGTGCTTCTAAAGGGATATTTACAGGATTTATATAGGTGATGTTGTGTGGTAAATAAATACAATTCTAAAGATGCACGCCTGTAATCCCAGCCCTCCAGAGGCTGAGGGAGGGGAGCCCTGAGTGTGAGGCAAAACCTTGTCTCAAAAAACTAAAAGCAAACAAAAACCGAAAAAAAAATCTAAAATTCTTGATGTATTTTTCCTTGGAGCTTCTAACCTCCATTTGGAAAATGCTTCAAAAGTTTAAATGTAGGGCTGGGGATATAGCTCAGTGGCATAAGCGCCCACGTGGCAAGCACAAGTTCAATCCCCAATACCGGAAAAAAAAAAAAAAAGACGTTTGAATCTGAGGCCTCTTGCCTGTGACCGGCTCAAGATCATGGTTATAGAAGTCATCCATTGGCAGTGTGGACAGATGTTAAGCACTGGTTAATGCTTGTTTTGAACAATTTTGGTATTTTTCTACTTTAAAGCTAAACGACCCCAGAAATTCTACAAACAATGAAACATGGAAACAGGACATGGGACGGTGAGCTGGCAAAGGGTTCCTGAGAAATGTGGGGAAAAACCAGGGGTGTGGTGTTCACAGCAGAAGACTGCAGAGCGGGTTTCTGAAAGAATCTGAGGTCAGGGCTGGGGTGGGCTTAGTGGTAGAGCCCTTGCTTGGAATGCCAGAGGCCTTGGGTTCCATCCCAGGCACCACCAAACACAAACAAAACAAATCTGAGGTTGAAAGAGGAGCTGGTGAATGGAGGGAGAGGGTACGTGGGCCAGAGGAGAAAATTCAGGCCACGCAGAAAACTTCAGAAAGTCCATTATGAAGCCAGGTGTGGTGGCGCGCGCCTATAATCCCAGCACTCAGAAGGCTGAGGCAGGAGGATCAAATTGAATTCAAAGCCAGCTTGGGTTACATCTCAAAAACAAAACAAAGCAAATCCTTCAAAAACAAAATTTTAAAAAGTCCTTTATGACTGCAACACAGAAGGTGTGACAGGGAGAAGAGCTTGGTGGGCTAGAGAGGCCAGCTGCAGCTGGCTCATGAAGGAAACATGGGAGCAGGGCCAGTGTCATGGGCCTGTGATCTGGGCAGCTGACAAAGTCCTTGGACTTGATCTTGTGCTCTGTCACAGTCTTGAAATTCTTAGCAATTTTTTAAAGAAAAGGCCCTGTATTTTCATCTCACACTGACCCTCACAAATCACGTAACTGGGGACTAGGAGTGTAGCTCAGCGGTAAAGTACTTGCCTAGAATGTGAAAGGCCCTGTGCTTGATTCGCAGCACCATAAAAAACCCAAAATAATCATGTAGGTGGTCCTTCGGGAGGAGAGAAGTCACTCACAAAAGGAAGACAGACTCTGTTTTGCTCACACTAATGTTAAGGGATGGGGGAAGACATAGTTGGGGGTATTCGGGTCTTGAGCACAAATAGAAGTCGTTTAGGAGCCGCATTTTACAAGTAGGGAAATGGAGGCTCAAGGAAGGAAGTTCCTGCTGAACTCATACTCCACTCCTGAGTGGTGAATAGGCCCAGACACACAACTTTTAGGCCCCTTTTCTATGTTGCAAGATTGTTGTGTGATTCCAGAACAATGCAAGGCAAATTTTAGTTTCATAAAGGGAAGATTTTGTCCATAAACAAAATGCTTTTGCAAGCCAGGTGTGGTACCTTATCCCAACAGTCTAGGAGGCTGAGGCAGGAAGACTGCTGCAAGTTCGAGGCCACTCTGGGTTACATAGTGAATCCAAGTACAGCCTGAGATACATGGTGACACCCTGTTTCTAAAAAACCAAAACAGAGATAGGGATATAGCTCAGCAGCAGAAGTGCCTGCTCGGCAAGTACGAGGTCCTGAATTTAACTCTTGGTACCAAACAAAAAGAAACAAAACAAAAACCCACAAAGGGGCAGGGGCTGGGGTTGTAACTCAGTGCCAAGGTCCTGGGTTCAATCCCCAGTACAGCAAGAAAAAAAAGGCTTTCTGGTTTTGTGTAATACCAAACTTCTGTCACCATCATGCTGAAGAATATATTCTATGCAGGTACATTTTCCTGGTTTACCTCCAAGCCTTGGAAAAGCCATTTCTTTTTTCCTTTTTGCAACAGGGTCTTGTTATGCAGTTCAGGCTGGACTTGAGCTCATTTGGTAGCCCAGACTGGCCTCGAACTCACAACAATCCTCCTGCCTCAGCTTCCCAAGTGCTGGGATTACAGACATACACCACCATACCTAGCAGGAAAAGCCACTTTTGATGTACCGCTCTTCGTCCTTTGTAAAATGGACAGTTTTAACTGTTTAGAATAGTTGTTTAAACATTTTTAAATTTAAAAAAATAGATAATGGTATGCATGCCTGTCATCTCAGCACTCTAGAGGCTAAGGCAGGAAGATTGCCATGAGTTCAAGGCTAGCCTGACTACGTAGGGAGACCTTGTCTCAAAAAACTCAAAAATAAATAAATAAATAAATTATGGACTGCAGTTTGGCAGTTTATTACCCAGTTACATGTGATCTTATCATACCAGTAATCTTATCAAACCAGTAATTGTGTTTCTATGTATTTACCCAACTGATAGGAATATTAAATAAATGCGCACAAAGAAACTATACATGAATGTTCCCAGCAGCTCTATCAATAATCACTGACAATTAGAAACAATTAAGAGATCTCTATAGGTGAATGGTTAAACACTATGATATAGTCAGCCATACAATGGATGAGTATCCAGTGATTAAAAGTGGTGAGCTAGCAAATGAGGAAAAGGGTACATGACTCTTAAATTTATGTCTCTATGTGAAGGAAGCCAGTCTGCTGAAGCTACATACTATATCGTTTCAGTTTTATGGCACTCTGGAGAAGGAAAACTCAAAGATCAGTGGTTGCTTGGGATTAATTAGAGATTGGGAAAAAGTTGAATAGGTGACAGATTTTTTTAGGGTCGAGAAGCTATCCTGTATGATACTGTACTGGTGAATGTATCACACTATACATTTGTTTAAACCAACAGCATGTCACAGCATAAAGAGTGACGCTTCATGTGTGCTTCTTTAGCGCTGCCCCTCTCCGCCAAAAAAGTCATTTAGGAGGTTGGTAAAATCCCAGGATGAATGCAGAATGTGAAAAACTAATCCGACAGTTTAACAAATATGTAAAATATGCTAACCGAGGTGGCAGGAAGTCAGATAGAAGTGGCCTGTCAAAAATTAAAACGCTGCGGCCCAACAAGGGTCCAGGGCGCTGGCGTGCAGCACTCGGCATGGTCCTCGGTCACTAGCGGCCGGTCTCCGCGCCCCTGGCCGTTGCTCCTCAGCCGCGGACTGATCCCGGAGCCGGGGGCCTTGGGCGGCCTCATGGGCGGCCGTCGCTCCAAGGCCCCGGTGGGAGCTCCGGGCTGCGGGAGCCGCGCACCTCCTCCAGAGGCCCAGGCGCGTGCAGTCGGCGTCCTGAGCGTCAGGTTGGGCCGGGGGGGGGGGGGGGGGGGGGGGGGGGAGAGCGGGCGTCGCTTCCGGCCGGGACACCTCCGCAGCTTCGGGGCACAGCTCGCTACTGGCTGGCAGGGGGACGCATTCCCTGCTCCGGGCTCCCAGAAAAAGCAAGCTCCGATCTCCATGGGAAAAGAGAAACGCTTACCTTTCTGGGCGCTTCCCAGAACGAAAGAACCTGGACAGCCTGAGACACCCGATTGCTGGGAAGGACGTGTTGGATGATCACAGGCACAACTTGACAAATCAGCAGACAGGAGCCTGATTCATAGGGGGAATTTGGCCCATGCAGTATTTGGTGTGAAATGTTTCTCTTATTCTACAAGTGTGATTAGCCTTACATTTCTACCATACATTTTTTCACAAAGTTATATTATATTTGGAAGTCTGCCTTTGTAAATCCTGTTTTATGGTGCTATAGAGAACTTTACAGTGATCACCCCAGCACTGCTTTATTTTCTTACAAAAGGCTATGTCGTTCCGTTGAACCGTGAGGCCACAACAGACATTTATAAAGCCATTACTTACAATATTGTCGAGCAGTGTTTCATCAGAATAACTTAAAGATTCCAGACAGCACACGTGTTTACCACATTTTATGGTAAAACAAAATCACTGTTAAAGCTGGGTGTGGTGTCACACTCCTGTAATCCCAGCACTCCGGAGGCCGAGGCAGGAGGATCACTGTGAGTTCAAGGCTAGCCTGGGCTACAAAGTGAGCTGAAGGCCAGTCTGAACTGTATATTGAGACCTTATCTCAAAAAAGATAAAAACAAACAAAAAAACAATTCACCGTTAGTTAATCCAGTGGTCTTTTCAAATTGAAGACTATAACCATGTAATGGGTTATGACAAACCATTTACTTTTGCTATAGAAGACAGTGAAAAGAAATGGACAGAGGATGAGACATGAAACTGCTGCTTCTGTGCTTGTTCTTAAATGTAATTTATATTTCCAGGTGTGAGATTGAAGGTGAAGCCAGAGGTGGCGCACACAAACCAGAGGTGGCGCACACCTGTAATCCCAGCCCAGGAGGCTGAGGCAGGAGGATTGCAGTGGGTTGGAGTTTAGTTTGGGCTACATAATGAATTCAGAGCTAGCCAGAACTACATAGTGAGACCCTATTTTTTAAAAAATGGAATGGACAGTGCAGAGGGAAAGGAGGAGTACCAGTTGCAGCCCCAGGATTAACTGCAGCAGTGAAGTTTATACCATAGTTCATTCCTCTAATTTCCCTTTTTTTTTTTTTTTGTCTCTTTGAGGCAGAGTCTCGCTATGCAGTTCAGGCTGACCTTGAGCTCACTTTGTAGCTCAGGCTGGTCTCAAACTGCGAAAGATCCTCCTGCCTCAGCCTCCCAAGAGCTGGTATTACAAGTATGCACCACCACGCCCAGCTCTAACTTCCCTTTTCTAAGATACTCCTAAACCTATGTGGAGAAGTAGATGCGGTGCAGGGGTAGCTTTTGATACCTCTCAGATCTTTTCCTGTGTGGAGCACAGTTGCCTGACGGTCCTTGCTTCTGTCCTCTGAAAGCCTTCACTATATTGGTACTAAGTCTACATTTTTTCATGGTCTTCTCTGTGGGACCCCCAAAAAGTAACCTGGAACAAAATTGAGATCTCTCAAAAAGCGCTTTATTTAAGCTGGTACCCAGCGGCGTCTCCGTTGCAACGCAGGCAAGGAGAGCACCGGGTGGGTGGATGGTCGGGTTTTTATGCTTAGCGAGGGCTTAGGAAAGGGGAAGGGTAGGGTGCTTGGAGATGCATACAGAACAGAAAACGGCACAAGTTTAGACATGCAGCTTAAGCAAACTTTTAGCCCGGGGAGGGGGCAAGTTACAGCAAGTTACAACATGTTTGTCTTATAGCAACAGGAGCAAGCGACAACATTTGTTTGTCTTGTAGCAACGGGAGCAAGCAACATTAACAGGAGCAGGCTACAACATTCTCCAAGCCAATAACTGATCACAGCAAGGGCTATTCACAGGCTTGTTCCTTGGGGACTCAGGACTCATTTGATTACTTTAGCTTGAGATCTTACCTTTTGGTGCTATACAGTAGTCTAAGATCCTCATCTTTTCCTTTCATCTCTCTTCTTTATCAAACCTGCACCCTACTCTGATTGATAGGCCGCTTGGCTTCCTCTAGTTCCCACCCCAATTACACTAATAAGCCCTCCTCACTGGTCTATGTAATGGCCCAAGTACCCAGCTGCTTGCTAGACTGACCCCATGCTTGACCCCTGATTCACCTCAAACAGCTAAAGTCCATGTACGGTAACATAATTATTGTTTAAAGGCTCCTTGTTCTTTCTCAGAAAGAATTCAAAGAGCATTGCCCGTCCCTTCCAGAAACAGGACAGTTACCCAAGCATAACACCCCTGCTACACCTGTGTATTCATTGTGGTTTTTGTCTTTATAAGCCCGGCATACAATGGGCTTGGGGCTCTCACTTGTCAGCCTTGAAACAGGCGTGAGTGGGGGCCATTGGGCTCAACTATTAAAAGCGCTACTAAACTCTAATTTGGCTGTTTGGGCGTTTATTGTTCTTGGACCCGTCTCACTATGTATGTACAACCCTGTTTTGTGGGTTCTTGGTTCTTGGAGGACCTGCACTAACACAACCAGCCAGAGATACATAGTTCCCTGATGTTTTGCAAACTGAACATGCCCACGTAGGCAGCACCTAGATCAGGAAACAACATGAACAGCATCCTGCAACGCCCCTCAACATCACTACCCTTTTCTTCTAGTTCTTACCCATCAAAAAGAATCACTAATTTGATTTTCCACACCATACATTAGTTTTGCTTGTTTTTGGATTTTACAGCCACTGAGTCTCAGAGCATGTTTTAAAAAGAACAGTGTTCCCGGCATCCTCCCCTACAAATAAAAAAATAAAAACAACTGTGAAGTGTCTTGTGATGTTACCCTACCCATAGGGATATGTAGTTTTTATATAACGGTACTACAGAAACGGGAGACTTCTAGAATACCATTGTTGTTTTGTTTCCTCATATCCAGACTCACAGATAATGCAATCAGAGCCTATGGAAACTATCTTCTCTCCTATTGAAAAGAGAGGAGGAAAGAACCCCTCTGTTCCTTGAAGAAAAATCCTTGTTTGTACCCTAACCTGTTGGAATGTAAACACAGTTGTCTCTGTCCATGAGTGATTGCTGCAGGAATTGGTTCCAGGACTACCTGTGGACACCCAAATCCTGGGATGCACAAGCCCCTTATATACAATGGCTTAGGATTTGTGTGCAGAACCTATGTACATCCTTCCAATCATCTCTCAATTGCTTATAATATCTAGTACAATGGAAGTGTTGTGCAAATAGTTATTACATCTTTACTGTTTAGGGAAGAATGATTAAAAAGTCTGTACATCTTCAGTACAGAGGCAAATTTTCTGAAAAAAGAAAACTTTTTTCTGAGACAAGGTCTCAGTTTGTCATTCAGGCCGGTCTTAAACTCACCACGCAGCCCAGGCTAGCCTCAAACTGAGAGCTGGGATTACAGTCATGAACCACCAAGCCCAGCCTTTTTTGAATATGTTTGATCCACTGTTGGTTGTATTCTACAGAGCCTGTGGGTATGGAGAGCTGGCTGTACATCACTCCAAGAACCAGATAAACCCCAGTGCCTTATGGCTGTCATGTTTGTTTTTTTTTTTGGCGGTACTGGGGATTGAACTCAGGACCCTGCGCTTGCTAGGCAGGCGCTTATTCCACTGATCTATACCCCCAGCTCCTTTGGCTGTCATGTTGCTAGAGTTTCCAAAGTCTGAGCTTTATCCTGTAGGTGGGCCAATCCCCTAGCAATACAGTGCTCAGTCATCCTGGAACCTTAGGAACCCAGAGCCTGATATGGGCTGTACCCATTTGGCTTTCTTAGGGAGGTAAGTTTTATTATCTTTTTGGATAAGACCAATTAACTAGACATATGTCTACAGATTTAAGTCTGCCCAGGTGTGTGACAGGTGAAAGCAAACATCCCCTATGTTTATGTTGTATAAACTTCTAGGAGGCTCAGATTTCTCATAGGAGCGCTCCCCGGGAGATTTCATTTCCCCACACACTACGCTTTCTTTGCGTCTAGTTTCTTGCACTGAATATGATCTTTGCAAAATTCATCCGTACTATTTTATGAAAGTTCACTGCATCCCCACTGCTATATGGAATATACCATAATTTGTCCATTATATTTTTGGTGGGGATTAGGTAAGGCAAAAGTTTCAGCACAGGGAGAAATCCACAAGATAGACCTCACTTCTCTTTTAAATTTTAATAATATATCTTATTTGCCCTAGTGTATCTAAAATGTCCTTGTGTTAACATGTCACCCATAAAACGTTCATTAATAAACCGCTTTCGTCCATTTTCATTCTATGCTTCGTGGACGTGGCCATTCAAACTGACCTCATTTCAAATGCTCACTGACCACATGCGGTCATAGCTACCATACGGAGCAGCACAGCTGTAGATTGGTGACAGAAACCCACATCAGTCAGCACAAAAATTACAATCAAAAGTAAAGCAGGCTTGCTGTGTACACAGCAGTAGCTGATCCCAGAATGTACATCACACATCTCAATTCTTTTTTGATGAGCTTTCTTTCCTCTTTCTTCCCCATCCATCCATCTCTTGGTCTCCTTTCCTCTTGCAGAGGATAGGATCTAACTCCTATTTCCTATTATTTATTTTTTATTTTTTGTTCTTTATATTTTTGGTTTCTCATTTAGAAGAGAATTTATGAGAAATTTGAGCTTGTATCTCATTTAGTTTACTTACCGTTAAGCCTCAAAGGACATCCACTTTCCTACAAATGACTCCTTTATTTTTCTTTATGACATAGTAGTACTCCATGGTGTATAAATATATTTATACATTCATTTATTGAACATAAGTTGACATATAGGCTGTTTTCAAGATTTAGCTATTATGAATTGTGGTGCTATGAAGACGGGTATGCATGCATCACTGGAAGGTAGCTACGCTCACCACTATACCACCAACGCTGCATGCATCACTGGAATATGAGGTCTCTAAGTCTTTTGAGAAGATACGTAGAAGGGGAATAGCTGGGTTAAATGAGATTTCTGGTTTTAGTTTTTTGAGGAAACTCCATACAGCTTTCTGTAATGGTTGTACTAGCTTACATTCTTACCTACAGTGCAGAAAGGATTCTTCTTCTCTGCAGCCTTGTCAGCATTTATTATTATTATTTGTTCTCTTGATGACGACCATTCTGTCTGGGGCAATATGAAATCTCAGTGTTGTTTTGATTTTCATTTCTCCCACCAAGTACTAATGCTTCTGAGATCTGGCGGGTGCGTTCAGGGTGGTTTGGCCATAGACACATTTGCATTTCTCTCATGGCTAGAGATGTTGAACACATTCATATGTACTTATTGGCCATCTGTACTTCTTCTGAGAAGTGTCTGTCAGTCTGCCATTTTTTCATTGAATCTTTTATTTTGAGGGGTGTCTAATTTTTTGAGTTCATTATGTATTCTAGATATTAGTCTTTTGAGGAATAGCTGAAAGCTTTTTTTACATTCTAAAGGTTATCTCTTCTCTCTATTGTTTTCTTTGCTGTGCAGATGCTTTTAAAATTTGATATGATCCTATTTGTTGGTTCTTGAGGTTATTTCTTGTACAAATGGAGTTTTGTTCAGAAAGTTCTTGCCTTTGACTACACTTCGTTTTACGTATTTCATCTGTCAGCAGATAAAGTGTTTCTGTTTTAACATTTAGGTATATGATCCATTTTGATGGTTTAGTGCATAGTAACAGATAAGGGTCTAAACTCAATCTTCTAGCCAGGCAACGTGGTGCAGGGCTGTAATCCCAGTACTTAGGGAGCTGAAGCATCTGTTACTTCAGCTGAAGCATCAAGCTGAAGTTGATCTGTTGAGGATCTGGTTGAGAATATTTGTGTCCATGTTCATTAAAGATATTTACCTATAGTTCTCTTTTTTGGTTGGGTCCTTGTCTGGTTTTGGAATCAGGGTAACGCTAGCTTCAGGGGTGACTTTGGGAGTGCTCTTTTCCTTTTTATCTCATAAAGAGTTTGAGGAGTGCTAGCATCGCTGATTCTTGTAAAAATCAGCAGTGAAGCCACTGGGCCTGGGCTTTTCTTTGTTGATAGGTTTATTACAGCTTCAATTTCATTGTCTGTTAATAGGTTATTCAGGGTTTTTATATCTTCTTAGTTCCATTTTGGTAATTCATATGTATCTAGGAATCTATCCATTTCTTCTGAATTACCCAATTTATTGGAGTACAGGTTTTCAAAGTAGTTACTAATACTCTTCTGGATTTAGATGGTGTTTGTTATGGTTTCACCTTTTTTATTTCTAATTGCATTGATTTGGGTCTTCTTTCTGTTTTTTTGGTGAGACTGGCTAGGATATGTCTATTTTGTTTATTTTTTCAAAGAACTAGCTATTCAACTCGTTGATTCGTTGTATCTTTTAGTCTCAACTTCATTAATTTCTGCTCTGATCTTTAGCATTTCCATCCTTGTACTAGCTTTGGGTTTGGGTTGTTTTTGTTTTTTCTGGGACATTGAGGTGCATTCTTAGGTTGTATACTCTATTTGGAATCACTTTTTTCTTTTCTTTTTCTCTTTTTCTTTCTTTTTTTTTTTTTTAGAAGTGTCACTATTACTGCAGACTGGCCTTGAATTTGCTTATGTAGTTCAGGCTGACCTTGAACTCATGGTGATATTCCTGCCCCAGCCTTACAGGCATGTGGCATCATGCCCAGCTCACTCCATTTATCCAATGTGGACATTCACAACTATCAGTTTCTCTCTTAGGACTGCTTGCATTGTGTCCCATCGGTTCTGGTATGTTTTACTGGGATTACAATTTAATTCTAGAAACTCTCATATTTTTTCCTTCATTTCTTCTATGTCTAATTGATTATTCAAGATTGTATTGTTTGATTTCCATGTAGTTGCATCATTTCTGTAGGTGTTTTTGTCATTGAGTTCCATTAGTTTTATTGCACTATGATCTAATAACCTGCATGAGATAACTTCAATTCTTTTGCATTTACTTAAGCATGCTTTAGGGGCTAAAGTGTGGTCTATTTTGAGGAAAGTTCCAGGATTTACTCAGAAGAATATGTATTCTATTGTTGGGAATAATACTCTGTAGCTACCTATTAAATCTGTTTGTTTGAAGGTTTGGTACAACTCTGATTTATTTTGTTGATTTAGTTGGTCTATCTGTGACAGTGGGGTATTGAGGTCCCCACAACACCACAACTGTGTTGACGTTTATGATCTTTTATGCCTAGTAGTGTTTGATCTAGTAAGTTGGGTCCACCAGCATTCCGCGCACATGTGCTTATGATTGTTATCGCTTCCTGCTGAATCATTCCCTTAACCAATATTTAGTGATCTTCTTTGCCTCTTCTGATCAGTCTTGACTTTGAGAATAAGATAGCTGCTGGGCATGGTGGTGCACATCTGTAATCCCAGCACTTGGGAGGCTGAGGCAGGAGGGTCACAGTGAGTTCAGGAGGCCAGCCTGGGCTACACAGTGAGTCTAAGGCCAGCCTGAACTACCTAGTGAGTCTTTGTCTCAAAAAACAGGAAATTGAGACAGGCACAAGGGCACATACATGCCTCTAGTGCCAGCTACTATACTTGGAAGGCTGAGGCAGGGGGATTATGAATTTGAAGCCTGTCTGGGCAATTTAGCAAGATATTACCTCAAAAATAAAATTTAAAAAGGGCTGAGGAGATAACTCAGTGATGGTGCTGTTTTCTAGCATGCTGGAGGACCTGGGTTCAATCTCCATTACCACAAAATAAATAAGAATCATTATGCAATAAAAGGCTATTTGGATGTCAGACCGTAGGAAAATATGTCGTCAAAAAATAACCCAGCAGTTGGCCTACCATTCTTCTGTAAAATCAAATTTGTCAAAAAGCCTTCTGCAGAAAAATTTGAAGACTGCAACATTACCCAAAAGGTACAACAATCTCTATTTTGTGTAATATTTTTTTTTGGTTTTTAATGTGCTTAAACAATTAGCAATATTGAAATGTTTGCATTCAACCCAGCTATGCACCTTCTCAAAAGAGTTAAGGACCTCATGTCGCCACGACACGTGCACATCCACACTTGTAACAGCTCAGTCTTGGGAGTGGCCTGTGTGTCCACCACCAACGATTAGATGAAGAAAATGTGGCACTGGTGCATAACGGGTATGTCTCTGCCGTAAAGAAGGATAAGCTTTAGGCATTTGCAGGAAGAGGGAGGCACCATCAGACCATAATGTTAAGTGAAATAAATCAGACACATGAGCTTAAATATCACACAGTTTTTCTCATATGAGAAAACCAAAATAAAAATGAAGAGCAAGAAAAAAAAGTTAATAGAAACAGAGAGTTAGCTCTTTTGGAAAAGGGAAGGGGTGCTGGGCATTGTGGCGCACTCCTGTGATCCCAGCACTCGGCAGGCTGAGGGAGGAGGATCACTGTGAGTTTGAGGCCAGCCTGGGCTACAAAGTGAGCTCAAGGCAGCATGAACTGCATAGAAAGACCCTGTCTCAAAAAGACCAAAAAAAAAAAAAGGAAAAGGAAAGGGGACGGAGAGATGGAGGGAGGGAGAAGGAACAGGGGAACAGGATGAAAAAAATAATTAGAATGTATTTATTGTGTCCGTTCCCCACAATGACTCATTATGTATCACACATGTACTAACAAAAATTAAAATTTTAAAGGATAACAAAAACCCAAAATGTGTCATATATACTTTGCAGTTTTAAAAAATGAGAATATATTCCTTAACATACGAAGTTTTTACAGTTTTGAATAAAAAGTAAAATTATGGGGCAGCTCTTGGAAAAAAAATACATTTATAAGGCTGGGTACAATGGCATATACCTGTAGTCGGGCTACTTGGTGGGCTGCGGCAGGAGGATCAATTAGATCTAGGTTTCCAGGGCTGTAGTGTGCTATGCTAAGCAGGGATCTGCATTAAGCACAATGGATGATCAAGATATACAGTAAATGTTTAAATCAAAACATTTTTGTTACAATAAAAGACCCATTGCCAGACTCTAGGTTACAAGTCAGACACAAAAGTAGGTTATCTTGAAAGAATGGACCTTGGTAATTTGCCATAAAATAAATGCAATAAAAATCTCACTTGAATATTGGGCGTGGTAACACACTCCTATAATCCTAGCACTCAGGAGGCTGAGGCAGGAGGATCACTGTAAGTTCAAGGCCAGCCTGGGCTACATAGTGAGACCTTGTTCAAAAACAAAAATCTCATTTGGAGATGGTTAGAGGTGTTTTAACATCATAACCTCTTCACACATTGAACTGAAAGGGAGCTAGTAGGTGACCTGGTCCAGCCCTCTCATCTCATAAGTGGAGAATTTTTTTTTTTTTTTTTTGGTCTTTTTGAGACAGGGTCTGGCTATGCAGTTCAGCCTGGCCTTGAACTCACTCTGTAGCCCAGGCTGACCTCGAACTTGCAGTGATCCTCCTGCTTCAGCCTCCTGAGAGCTGGGATTACAGGCATGTGCCATCATGCCTGGCACAATTTTAAACTCAGGTGGAATGACCTGGCCCAGCCCACATAGCCACCACTAGATGACTCTACACTGGGCTTCTGGTAGGGCTGGGGGTCAGGTGTCAGGTGGGGATGAGGGATCCTTTGCTCTTTCTCTTCTCTGCAGAGTTGCTTTTAAACATTGTTTCGTTAGTCTGGCAAGCGCCCTGCTCCCTGCAGTGTTGTGGCGCAGGTGGTTCCATTTTATTCTTTAACTTGTTTTGTTTTGTCATCTCCAGGAAGTTGGCAGCTGGATCGGTCAGCTAAGGAAACAGGCCAGTCTGGTGTGGTTCCAGCGGCTGCCCCGCCCTCCGGGCTGGCTGCCAGTCTGAGAACAGCTGACTCCAGAGCTCTTGCTCATGTGACCACCAGGGCTCCCCATTCGGCTTCTTCTCTCCAGCCAGGGTGGGGGCTTGCAGAGCTGCTTCTGTGAGCAGCAGGTAGGCACCTCAGTTCTGAAAGTTTGCCTTTGGAACAGCTGGAGGGGACACCACACAGGCGGCTAAATGAATGTGACAGATCAGATATCAGGCTCTCCACTCCGGTCCTGGGCTCTTTAAGCAGTAGAGACAGAACGTGACTGGGCTCAAGTGGTCCTATGCAGTCCCTTGTGACCCTTTCCCTCCCTTTGTCTCCTGCCTCAAGGAAGGCTGCTCTGCCCATCCTTCCTCTGTCCTTTGACCTTCTTTCCCCCTGAATAACAGACCTTTCCTCCTTCCTCTTGCTGACTTAGCAGCACACCTAGGGGAGCGGAGAGATTAATCACTGACAGGAAGCTGAGTCTTGTCCAGAGCAGTGACCTGCTGCGGTCGGACAAATCTTTGCGAACCCAGCCCCAGGAGTTCCTCCTGCTTTCTGCGTGCTGCTCCTGCCATGGGGAAACTTACGGCCTTCCTCTTCCTGTTGGGGGCCCTGGGGGCTCTTGCCGAGTTCTGTGGTGAGTAACCAGCCCCTGTCTCATTTCTCCTTGCTCCTGGGTCTCAGGGAGAGAGGACTATCTTTCCAAGGCCCTCATTATGTATGTGGGGAAACTCAAACTGAAGGGTAGGAGGGGGGAATTTATCTGCCCCTCTGAGCACACACAACAGTTTGGGTTTATCTGGACCTCTGTGTTTGGCAGTTTGTATTGAGATTAGTTAGGTGCCTGACTGTCCACCAAAACAGTCAGACAGGATTAAGTCAGACAATAAGAGGAGATCAAGCTCTCCCTCATTGGTAGGGCATGGCGGCACATGCCCGTGATCCCAGCACTCAGGAGGCTGAGGCAGGAAAATTGCCTGGAGTTTGAGGCTGATCAGGGCTACATAGGCCAATCTGAACTACATAGCAAGACCTTGTCTCCAGAAAAGCATTTTCTTTGTTTTTTTTTTTGGCGGTACTGGGGATTGAACTCAGGACCTTGCACTTGCTAGGCAGGCGCTTATTCCACTGAGCTATATCCCCAGCTCCTTGTCTCCAGAAAAGAAAAAAAAGATCTCCCCCATTAATTCAGGTATGTGCTCAATTATCCATCCTTTTCAGTACTTTTTTTTGGGCATCAGGAATCAAACTTAGGACCTTGTGCTTGCCAGGCAGGCACTTGTGCCACTGAGCTATATCCCTAGCTCTCAATTACCCATCTAACACACATTTACTGAGGCTTCTCAGTGCCTGGCCTGGTCTTAGGCTTTGGAGAATGAACAAAGGGCAGGACCAGTTTGATCTCTGTCCTTCTAGAGTTTAAATCCTAGAGAAGAGGATGGATAAAAGAAATCAGGTTTAGCTGGGCATGCCGGCACATGCCTGTAATCCCAGCACTTGGGAGGCTAAAGCAGGAGTATTGTCTTCAGTTCAAGGCCAACTTGGGCTACATAGTGAGTTCAAAGCCAGCCTGAATTACTGAGTGAGACCCTGTTTCCAAAAACAAAAACAAAAAAAAGAAAGAAAGAAATCAAGCTTACAAATTGGGCGATGGTGAATGCCACAGGAGAAGGCGCCCAGGAGTACAGTGGAAGTAGACAGGCAGGGGACCACCGGTTCTGGGCAGGACTTGGGGGCCCCCATGGCACTGAGATCCAAAGGAGAAAACGGAACCAGTGGGCAGGAGAGTGGGGACCACATTCCAGGCAGCAAGAAGCGGGTACTCAGAGACACTGCCTGCTTGTGTGTCCCAGGGTGGCAACTCTCAGAACCGCCAGGGCCCTCTCTGTCAGTCTCAGTGCATACCTCGGCTCACTTATTCACCGAGACAGGCAGGAAGCAGAAAGCAGGTCTTAGGGCTCTGACTGTCCACCTCTCCTCCTTGCCTTCCTGTACCCTACACACCAGGTCTCTGGTGATCGTAGGAACCCTGAAAGGCAGATGCAGACAAATACAGGTGTCAGATAAAGAAGTTAGTTGGGCATGGTGGCACATGCCAATAATCCCAGCACTCGGGAGGCTGAGGCAGGAGGATCGTTGCGAGTTCGAGACCAGCCTGGGCTACAAAGTGAGCTCAAGCCCAGCCTGAACCACATAGCGAGACCTTGTCTCAAAAAGCCAAAAAAAAAAAAAAAAACAAAAAGAAGTTGAGGGTGAGACTGGCCAAGGGAGCTGCTCAAGGAGCGCCGGCTGTACTATACCTTTGGAACTTGAGGCTAGTTCCTTCTCTGGGCGCTAGAATCCTCTGGCCTGTGTTCCACAAGGGCAATCAGACCCCTCAGCCCTGAGTCCTTGATTCTTATCCAAACGGTCCCCAGGGGAGACTAGAGTTGGGCCAGTCATAGCTTCCCCTCCTGCCCACCTGGCCAGCCTGGTTCTCACCCTGACAATGAGCCCTTAAGCCTGACCTCACGAGAGTCCCCTTTCCTTGGATTCCAAAGAACTTTGACTTTGGATAGAGGTGCAGCCTGCCGCTGCTGGGTCTTTTAATTATTCCCAGCCTCTTCCCCTCACTCATAAGATGGACTAAGAATGTTGCCCTGCCTTCCTCCTCACTGTGGTACGTGGATCCCAGCACCCGCTTTCTCATTAAATCTCTGTGTGCTGGTGAACCTGACCGGGATTGCTGTACCAGTGCTAAAAGCAAGATAGGCTCCCCTGCTTCTGGGGTTTTTTTTTTGGTTTTTTTTTTGTCTTTTTGAGACAGGGTCTTACTATGCAGTTCAGGCTGGCCTTGAACTCACGTTGTAGCCCAGACTAGTCTCGAACTTACAATGACCTCCCTGCCTCAGCCTCCCGAGTGCTGGGATTACAGGCGTGCGCCATCACACCCAGCACTCCTCTGCTTCTGAATGCCAATGCCAATTAGTCCTCTGCTGGCAGGGCTGGGTGGCTCTGTGTGCAGGAGGCACCTGAGAGCAGGAGACCATAGTGAGGCTAGAGCTTGCTTGCTGCCACTTTGTTTATTTTTGGTTGTCTTTTGCGGAGACAAAGTTTCACCATGTAGTTCAGGCTGGCCTTGAACTTGCAGCAATTCTCTTGCCTCCGTGCTGGGATTGCAGGCATGTACCACTATGCCCAGTGCAAGGCCACTTTTATTATGCTTGGTGAATCTGCCCAGCTTCTCTTTTCCAAAGAGGCTAAACTGTCAGCCTCCCTTTACAGCAGCCTCCTTGGCACTTTTAACACCAGCTGATGGCTGGGCATGGTGGCTCATGCCTGTAATCCCAGCACTCTGAGGCTGAGGCAGGAGGATTGTTGCAAGTTTGAGACCAGCCTGGGCTACAAAGTAAGTTCAAGGCCAGCCTGAACTGCATAGCGAGACCCTGTCTCAAAAAGACAAAAAACCCCAAAAAACCCCAGCTGACTCATCATAGTGGAGGTCAGAACCCAGGGTGGGGACAGAGGGCCCCTTCACCAGTTTCAGGAATAGGGAGAAGAAAAGAGATGCAGAGGAACAGATGATCATTATCAGAGACAGCACAGCAAGAGACAGAATGCTACAGAAGTGGAGATGAGTTGGGCATGGTGCCGAGTGCCTGTAATCCCAGCACTTAGGAGGCTGAGGCAGGAGGATTGCTGTGAGTTAGGGGCCAGACTAGCTTACATAGTGAGTTCAGGGCCAGCTTGAACTGCACAGCAACACTCTGTTTCAAAAAGAAAGGAAGGAAAGAAAGAAGGAAGGAAGGAAGGCAGGAAGAGAGGGAGGGAGGGAAGAAGGAAGGAAGGAAGGAAGGAAAGGAAGGAAGGAAGGAAGGAAGGAAGGAAGGAAGGAAGGAAAATTGGAAACAGATACCAAGAAAAGGAAAGAAAAAGCAATCCTCCCTGACTCTTTTTATAAACATCTGAAAGACCAGCCACGTTTTCTTGCCTGGCCTCCCATAACAAAGCATTATTTAGGGTTTTACCCCAGTGAGCGGTCACCCTGTAGTAACAGATCACTGCGATTTTGGGGGAAACTGGCCTAAGTGCATGGGATCCAAACTCAGAGACAGGGCTGTGCTCTAGGACCTTGTCCTCCTGCCAGGAAGCCCAGGAAGCGGGCAAAACACTCTGTAACAGTTCTTGTCCTTAGTCCTGGGGGTGGGGTGGGGGGATACTGCCTGGCATTCTAGAATGTGACACAATGGAGACCGCCATGGTCACTGGGAAACTGTAGCTGGCAGTGACTGAAAAGCAGTGAGACAGGAAAAGGGGCGGAAAAGCGCAACGTGCCTCCGTGCCTCCGTACTGGTCTTCTCTAAGTGACCCTGTGCTGAGCTTGGGTCTCCTCCCCAGGGCAGGAAGAGGGTAGTTAACCAGAGCTGGGAAATAACCCTGAGGCTTCCCATTTCAAGTAAATTCCAGGACACAAAGGGCTGACTAGCTAGCGCCTCACACCCCCAGGCCATTTTTACTTAAACGCAGAGATGGCAGGGCAGGAAAAGCATCATTTTCAGATCTGCATGGAGGAGATTGACTGGGCAGCCCTGGTGAACCAGCTCTTGGTTTAGAGTGTTTGGAAATTGGATGCATCACAGATGCTGGTGGGGCTAAAGTTCTTGTCAGTGGGCAGAACATTCGTTCAGGGTACCAAAGACGCAGAGGTTTGCAGTCAGACCCATCTTTGGCTTTGCAGCCTTATTTTTTGTTATTGTTTTTGTTTTTTGTCATGGGTACTGGGGATCAAACTCAGGACCTCATGCTTGCCAGGCAGATGCTGTGCCACTGAGCTACATCCCAGGCCCCGCTTGTATAATGCACAGTGTGCCTTTGAACTTCTGTGTCCTCTTTTGTTCAAAGCAATGACAGGTTCTGCGTTGTAAATCTGGTGTGGGGACCAAGTGTGATGGGGTGCAGTGTCTATGGCATAGCACATGGCTGGATCACCAACCTCACTGTCACTCCTGATGAGCAGGGAAATAGCGTCCTTTGCCCTCAGCCTGCCACCTCTTCCTGCCCCACTCCAACTACCTTTGGGCGACATCTGCTTTCCGCCTTTATTTGCCACATTTCAGCATAGCCATGCAAGTGGGATATATACAGAGTGAAGGTGGGAGTAAGAGAGCTGGACGTGGTGGCGCACGCCTGTAATCACAGCGTGCGGGAGGCTGAGGCAGGAAGATCATTGCAAGTTCGAGGCCAGCCTGGGGTACAAAGTGAGCTCAAGGCCAGCCTGAACTGCGTAGTGAGACTGTCTCAAAAAGAAAAAAAAAAAAGATGGGAGTAGGGATATTCATTCCCTGGGGAAGGCCCAGGGTAAGGCCAAACCAACTGCTTGTTAATGGCCTGGCCTACATCCTTATATGCACTGTTTTCCTTTTAAGTCATACCACAGTTGGATAGTCAGCTGGTGGAGAGGCTTGGCCAACGCCTCTTGCCCTGGATGGACCAGCTGTCCTGGGAGCACCTGAACCCCAGCATCTATGTGGGCCTGCGCCTCTCCAGCCTGCAGGCCGGGACCAAGGAAGACCTTTATCTGCACAGCCTCAAGCTCCATTATCAACAGTGCCTCCTGGGGTATTGTTGCACTCTCTCCTTTTGCCCCATGTTTTGCTTCACATCCTAAGAGACAGGAGACCTGGGTTCTGGTGTGGGCATGTCACTACTTTGTTGGCAACATCAGGAAAAGTTTGTCTTTTGTGGGTTTTTCTCTGTTTACAGAATGAAGGAATGGGTAGGATGAAATCGGAGATGCTAGTACACAGCCCTTGTACTGCTATTGCATGCTCTTATACCTGAGGCAGACATCACTAATCAATAACCACACTCACCCTGAGCCAGGAAGCAGCTCCTGACTCTTGTTTCCCTCCTGTGCATGAAGCAGGCATCATTAATCTATGACTGTACTCTTGCACTAATCTCAGAAGTAGCACCTGACTGTGCTTCCCTCCTGGGCATGAGGCAGACATCATTAATCTATGACTATGTTCTTTCATCCTTCCTGTGCAGGAGGCAGACATCACTAATTCATGACTGCATTCTTTCACACTCAGCCCAGAAGCAGTGTCTTTCTGCTCCCTTTCCAAGGAGCATTAAGGAGAGAGGCTGTTCTGGTGTTTGAACGAACTTTGAAGAATTAAGAGCAGCTTCCTCTCAACAAATGGATGTAGGGTGGGGAAAGAAAAGAAAGGGAGGGATACGAGGATGATATGTGGCTAAAACATGAGGCCAATCCAGGTAATTTGAATGCTGGTGCCCTTAGTGTTTCTCTTTGAGTTTGATCTTTCATCTGTTTAAGCATCTGTGCCATGTACCTCACAAGAATATAGCTGACCACACCTTACTTTTGGAAGTTCTAGCAAAAAGTTTCCAACTATTAGCTCTTTTTCCACTTTGTGATGCATGTGTGTGGTGCCCTATGCCAGGCTTGCCAAAATGTACACAGTTCTTAATCGATAACGGTGTCTCATTGGCCTTGTCCTAGATCTGCCGCAAGCGATGACAACAGCAACTGCCCGACCAAGCCTTCCATGGGCCAGCTGGCACTCTACATGCTTGCTCTCAGGGCCAACTGCGAGTTCGTCAGGGGCCACAAGGGGGACAGGCTGGTCTCACAGCTCAAGTGGTTCTTGGAGGATGAGAAGAGGGCCATTGGTGAGGGGACACCATCTGCTGGGTGTGGGAAGGGGCTGGGAGGGCTTACTAGGTGATATTCTTGGTGAGAATTAGCACTTTGGGCTTTTCCCCCAAAGCCTCTTTCCCACTCTCCATTCTACCTATCTCACGTTCCACCTACATGTTCTTGCCTGCTCCAATAGCCACGCTTGAGCCGGCCTTTCCTGAACCCCACCCTATACACACTCTGTGAGCCAGTAGTGATGCTCAGCTACCTAAACTAAGCTCATTATGCTCACCTTCTAGGACACCTACATACCTCTTTAACTGCCTGCTCCTTAGCCTCTTTCTGCCACGTCTCTGGCCTCCTGATGTTACCCAGCACATAATAGAGTGAGGCCTTTCTGTATAAATCCTATCTTGTTAGTGCTGCTGAAACCCCGCAGGGGCCCCTCACTGCTTTGCCAACAGCCTCCAGGCCGCCCTGTCTGTCTTTCTGTCCTCTCTAGGGCTCTGCTCTGCTCACGCTCTCACCCACCTCTCTGTGGGCGCTGACCACACTGCCTTTTTGGCACACAAGCCAGTGTCTTCGTACCTGTTCTCTCCTTCCCCTGCTAGCTCAGTCCTGCTCTACTTTTTCCTCCCGCTGTCCCCAGGATCACTTCCTTATAGAATTCAGTGCCGATTCCCAGCTACGCAAAGACCTCTGTCATGTGGCCCAGGAACCTCAGGCCACATATTTCAGTTACAAGCATGCTCTGGTGGGCATGAGCAAGGACCAGCTAAGGCAGTGAAGGATCTCACGCTCTCCAAGAAAGTGCTGCCTCAGGGAGTGAAAGCAATGGCATCTCGTGTGCTGGCTGCTTGCTGGGAGAGGGCAGAGGCAAGCCCTCAGGCCTAGCATAACAGGACCACCCCATGGCTTTCTCCATTCCAGGGCACAGTCACAAAGGCCATCCCCATACCAGCTACTACCAGTATGGCCTCAGCATCCTGGCCTTGTGTGTCCACCAGAAGCTGGTCCATGACACTGTGGTGGGCAAGCTCCTGTATGCTGTAGAACATGACCACCACCTCCACCAGGACCATTTCTCTGTGGGTGAGTGGGGCAAACCCTGCTGAGGCCAGGTCAGCATTCCACCAGGCCCCAGCTCCAGCTGAAGACTGCCACACCTCGGCCTCATGCTCACCTTCCCCTGAGACCCCTCTTTATCAAATCTCTTAAAGGGGGTGGGTGTGGTGGCAGAGGCCTATAACCCCAGCACTCGGAGGCTGAGGCAGGGGGATCGCTGAGAGTTCAAGGCCGGCTTGGGCTACAAAGGGAGCTCAAGTCCAGCCTGAACTGCATAGCGAGACCCTGTCTCAAAAAGACAAATGTCTTAGAGGGAACTGGGCAGGGGGCTGATACGTGGGGCAGTGGCTGTGATCCTGACCCTAGGTGTAGGATCTCTTGGGTGAGTCAGGTGGCTTCACCTATAAAATGAGCTCCCAGAAGCTACCAATAAAGGACGCCTTACAAGCAAAGGGCTTGGCACATGCCTGGCATAGAGAAAGTTCTGGGTGCATGGTTATGCTCTCAGCATCTTTCAAGCTAAGAAGCCTGAGAACTGGATTCAGGATCTGCTTCCTCATTGCATGATCTTGGGCCCCCATTTGTGTTTCTTGTCATTGTTATTCAAGGTCTTTTCTGGGCCTGACATTCCATGAGTGAGTGTGTTTCTTGCATGGGGTGGAGCAGGATGCAGGAAGTGGAGGGGAAGCTGTCCAGAGAATAGCAGCAGGGCCCTTGCCAGCAGGGAGATTGTTTTGCCTCAGAACCTTGTGGTAAAGCACCGTGGAGCCAGACATGGTGGTGCATGCCTGTAAAGCTAGCTAAGTGGGAGGCCAAAGCAAGAGGATCGCAAGTTCAAGGCCAGCCATGGTAACTTAGACTGTGTTTTAAAATAAAAATGAAAAGGGCCGAGTGTGGTAGCACATGCACTCAGGAGGCTGAGGCAGGAGGATCATTGTGAGTTTGAGGCCAGCCTGGGCTACAAAGTGAGCTCAAGATCAGCCTGAACTGCATAGTGAGACCTTTCCTCAAAAAGACAAAAAACAAAACAAAACAAAACAAAAAACCAAACAAAATGAAAAGGGGTTGAGGATGTAGAGCTCAGTGTGAAAGCCCTGGATTCAATTCCCACTATCACCAAAAAAAAAAAAGGCAGAAAAGAAAACCCACTGTGGATATATGAAATCACCAGCAGAAAGTAAAAGGGCTTTAAAAATCCCAGGGCCAGGGTAGCTTCCTATAACAGTTAAATCAGACTGCATGGAGTCAGTAGTTTGTTTAAAACTCCACCTGGGTTTCCATCTGCAGCCGGGCTTGGGAGAGGGTGGTAAAGGACACAGTCCTCTTGGGCCTCCCTCTGTCAACTCCAGCCTCACAAGGAGTAACATAACCAATGAACCCATTTTTCCCAGGACTGAAAGGTTTCCTGGGATGTAGGATATTCAGCGTCCAGACCCTAACTGGTGTCCCTCACTGATCTGACAGTGTTGCTCGAAACTTCTCCAAGCCTTCCTGTGGCTACCCATTGCCACAAGGGCTTGAACCCTAAGGCCCTGCCTGGCCTGGTCTGGCCTGGCCCCATGAGGGTGTCCAAGTCATCATAGGTCCTGTTTCCCCCAGACACGTTGGCCATGGCGGGCTTGGCCTTTGCCTGTCTGGAGCGCTCTTACTTCAACTCTGATCTGAGACCACGGATCACCAAGGCTATTGGGACAGTGCGAGAGAAGATCCTGAAGGCTCAGACCCTTGAGGGCTACTTTGGGAATGTCTACAGCACCCTACTGGCACTGCAGGTGGGAAATTGACCCTGCAGCCCTAGTCATTCTTGAGGGAGAGGGGTCACCTGCACTGAGGGGTGGGGCGTGGGCTGGTCAGGGACTGGAAGATCTGGCTCCCTGCTGCTGTGGGCTGACTCAACTTCTCCCTCTTCATCCTGCCTGTGACAGTTCCTAATGTCCTCGCCCATGTCTGGGGTGGAGCTGGGCACCGCATGCCTTCAGGCAAGGACAGCTCTGCTGACCAAACTGCAGGATGGAGCCTTCCAGAATGCTGTCATGATTTCTCAGCTGTTGCCTGTCTTAAACAACAAGACCTATGTGGATCTCATCTTCCAAGACTGCCAAGCACCAAGAGGTAGCCAAGCTCTTTACAATTTGCTGAGCACTCATTGATGTATGCATGTCTCAGTGAAGAGAGGTTGCTCGGTCCTGAGTTGCTGGGGCCACAGGGGTTTGTGGGTGTGTGCAGGATGTAGCAGCTAAAATATGGTCATAGCTTCTGTAATGGGTGTCTAACCTGCCAGAGCTGCACTGAGCGAAGAGGAACTGTCCTGGGCTGCATATAAAATATATATCACTAATATTTACTAGTAACAGAACTTCCTTTTTAATGTTTAACTTATTGCTGGGCATGGTGGTGCATGCCTGTAATCCCAGTACTTGGAAGGCTGAGGCAAGAGAATTGCTGCAAGTTGAAGGCCAGCCTGGGCTACATAGCGAGTTCAAGACCAACCTGAACAATACAGTGAGACCCGGTTTCAAGAAAGAGAGAAGGAGAGAGAGATACACACAGACAGACAGAGAGACAGAAAGAGAGAGGATGATTTGAAGAGGTGAGTGGGATTACCAGTGGAGAAGGGAGATCAGAGCAGAGGAGAAGCAGCAACATTAAAGGCACAGAGAGGTAAAGACTTTGGGAGAACATTTTGCAAAAAGTGAGGTCTGTGCGGGAGTGAACAGGACTGGCAGGCAGAATGACAAAGAACTGAAGGCTGGGGCGCAGCTCAGTGATAGGGTACTTGCTTAGCTTGCTCAAGGCCCTGAGTCTGGTGCATGGCACTGCAGAAAAGAAAAGAAAAGAAAAAAGGGAAGGGAAGGGGAGGGGAGAGGAGAGGGGAGGGGAG
>PVLD010002448.1:0-31970 GCA_004027595.1 Dinomys branickii | reverse complement strand
TGGGGGGACAGCCAGCTTCAGCAGAGCAGATGGTCATGGCACTGACTCGGCTGAGGACATGGGGAAGGACATGGCCCAAATGGGCAGCAGCATCTTCAAAAGAGGAAAAGAAAGCTCGCATCCGGGGTCCCTGTCCTCGAACCAGCTGCCCCGTCCTTTCTCCCTGGCACAGCACTGTTGGTAGCAGCTCCTGAGGACACCACCTTGATCCACATCCCAGAGGCCATCAGTGTCACGCTGAAGGTCTCCAGCGTCTTGCCACCCTACAAACGAGCCATCTTGGTGGTGGCTGGGTCCTCCTTGGAAGACGTTCTGAAGAAGGCCCAGGAGCTAGGAGGATTCATGTGAGACCCCCAGCCTCCTGTCAACCCCACATACCTGAAACAGGGCCATAGAAAGGACAGAGGACAAAGGGCAAAGAGGGTCCCTTAGTAGGGGCACTGCTCCCCTCTTCCGCGCTCCTTTCTTGTGCTTGCTGCCAGGGAAACGGGAGCCATGGGTCAGCATGGTCATTAAGAGAGCAAGCCCCAGAGGCAGAGTCCCTGCGCTGGAACCGGCTCCTGCGCTCTCCAGCGAGGGCTCCCAGACTCAGTGAGGGTGTCGGCTGAGCTACATAGTGAGTTCAAGGACAGCCTGAATTCACAGGAGACCCTGTCTAAAAAGAGAGAGTTTTTAGTAACAAATCATCTTAGCCAGGTGTTGTGGCACATGCTTGTAATCCTAGTATTCTGGAAGGATGTGGCAGGAAGGTAACAAACTCAAGCCCAACCTGGGCATTTTAGTAAGACCCTGACTCAAGCCAGGCGTAGTGGTACACACCTGTAATCCTGACACTCTGGAGGCTCAGGCAGGAGGATCATTGTGAGTTTGAGGCCAGCCTGGGCTCCATAGTGAGTTCAAGGCCACCCTAAATCGCATAGCAAAAACAAATAAACAACCCCTCCCAAGATCCTGACTCAAAATCAAAAGTAAAACAGGGCTGGGGATGTCACTCAGTGCCAAGGCCATGGGTTCACTCGCTGAAATGGAAACAAACAGACAAACTTGCTTCTCATCATGAGATTTGACAAGTCTGAGAAAGAGCCTGTCTAGGTCACCACACCGAAGGAGGATGAACACCATTCTCAGGTCACCAGGGAAGATGCTGACTCAGAGAAGTTGAGTGCCTTCCATCAGATCACCTCTTCCCTTGACTTCTCTAGACAGAGAGGACTCCAATTTCTGTCCAAACCAGAATTCCCACAGAAAGCACCCTGAATGTGCTGGGCGTGGTGGTACATGCCTGTAATCCCAGCACTTGGAAGGCTGAGGCAGGAGGATTGTTGGGAGTTTGAGACCAGCCTGGGCTGCAAAGTGAGCTCAAGGCCAGCCTCAACTGCACGGAGACCTTGACCTTGTCTCAAAAAGACAAAAAAACATCTTGCAGCTAAAAACCTGGGCCAAGGATTCTCAAACTAGAGATAGGTGAAGACATCTCTAAAGACCGGGCGTGGTGGTGCATGCCTGTAATCCCAGCACCTGGGACGGGGAGGCAAGAGGATTGCCATGAGTTTAAGCCCGGCCTGGGCCACATAGTGAGACCCTGTCTCAAAAAACAAAAGCAAAACCAAAAAATTTCTCCCAGGCCCTAAGCTAAATGACTTCTTCTCTAAAATGACTTGAATGTGTATTAATAGGTTTACTAAATACCAAGTTCTTTCTCTTTCTTCCTCTAGACAGCTATGAATCCTAAACAGCTTTGCAAATTAAACGGAAAGAAAAGCAGAAAAACTGATACTATTTAGATAAGGACCATCAGTGGGAGTTTAGGTTTACACTGCCAGGCCAGGTGATCTCCCTGCATTATACAGGAGCCGCCACTATACAGGCTGCCTGCTTCAGTGCCCTAGGCTCCTCCCCGACCAAACCTCATTCACTGCCAGGCCCGCTCCCTGGCTTATCGTGCAGTGCAGCGTGGTGCTGTTGGGGGCTAGCGCAGTCACTGGCAGCTACGCACACATGCTGAGCACCTTGGCCCAGCTCAGTCCAGCAGACGTGGAAATTACCCACAACCTACTAGTACCTGTGTTTGGATATTATTATTAAAGGAACTGCAAATACAATCTCACATTCTTTATTCAGAGCTTTGAGAACCTCCAAGAAGCCATCACAGATGCCTACCTGAGAACCGTTCTCTTGTAGTGCAGTTGGGCAACCACACTGAGTTCAGGAGCCAGGCGGGAGGTACAAGATACCCAGGAAAGAAAGCTGCACTGCGGAGACAGACAGAGGGGAAGAGAGGTGGCCCAGAGTGGCCACGTGGCCTGGCAGAATTAAAGGAGGGGAGAAAAGGCTGTTGGTGGAATTCCCTGAAACAATACAGGCCCACCACACCTGCAGGTTCCACATGCTCAGAGCCAATCAACCTCACGCTGAAAATATTGGGAAAAGGGTTGTGCCTGTATTGAACATATATAGACTTTCTTCTTGTCCTAGTTCCCTAAGCAATATCCCATAGCAACCATTTACATAGCGTATTAGTAAACCATTTACATCACTGTATTAGTAAATATAAACCACCCGGGGCTGATTTGAAGTGTATGAGACAATTTGCATAGGGTTTATGCAAATACTACATGTGTAAGGCTCTGGAGAATCTGTGGATTTTGGTATCCATGGAGGAGGAGGGTCCTGGAACAAAAGATTTAATCCCCAGGACCAACTGGCTCCCCTCTAAAAAACAAATAAACAAACCCAGAAGCCCACTTGGGGTTACTTAGGCAATGGGCAGATACAGTCCTTCCAAGTGAGCTTCTGGGTTAGTTGGTTTGGTTGGTTTTACGGGGAGGGAAGGGTTTGGAGCTGAGCTACATACCCAACCCATTTTAATATTTTTTGAGTCAAGGTCTCACTAAGTCACGAAGTAGCCCAGGCCGGGCTTGAATTCGCAATCCTCCTGCCTCAGTCTCCCAAAGCACTGGGATATCTCCAGCAGTGAGGAGTGGGGAGTGGGGAGTGGGGAGTGTGTAGAATCAGAGCAGACTGAGCAACCCAGCCCCGAGAAGGAAATGTCCCCAAGCCATGGAAACTTCCAGAACAAGAGACTCACCGCTGCCACTGGTGTCTCTGGCTCTGTCTCCCACCTCCCTGTGTCTGTGCGCTGGCATGCCCCTCTCTTACTGCACACCGGCTTCTGTGAGATGCCCTGGCTTCTGCTTCTCACCCCTCCCAACACAACCCCCAGAGAGGGGGCAACTGCTGAGTTGATAAGGTAATGGGTGTCTCTTCCTGGAGGCCACGTCATGGCCAACAGAGGACTACGCCTGAGTGGGCAGTGTCAGTGGGGCTGGAGAGGACGGGGTGGCGGGAAGACCCATGGATCTATAGTGAGATCGCCCAGGAGGGGCTTGGCTAGTGCTGGTCCCGCAGGCCAAGGCAAGATTGTTGTGCTAGTGTGGGTGAACTCCACTTCTCCCTTTGAGAATGACAGTCACCTCTCGTCACCCTCCCCCTTTCTAGGTATGGAACCCGGGCCTCCTTGTCTGGTCCCTTCCTGACCTCTGTGATGGGGAAAGTGGCTGGGGACCGAGAGTTCTGGCAGCTCCTCCAAGCCCCTGACACCCCTCTGCTGCAAGGTGAGTCTGGGGCTGCCACCCACCGCTATTCCTAGCTGACCAGCGCTGAGGCTTCGGCAGCTCACCCCTCCCAGCTTGCCTTGCTTCCTGCTCCCCTCTGATCTCACTTCTCCCTTCTCCACCAGCAATCCCACTCACTTCTTCAGGTCTCTCTCTGTCTCTCTGTCTCTCTGTCTGTCTCTCTGTCTCTCTGTCTCTCCAGTACTGGAGATTGAATCCAGGGCCATCAGAATCTTGCTAAGCTCAGATTGGGCTCAAACTTGCCATCCTCCTGCCTCTGCCTCCAAAATTCTAAGATTATAGGCATGCACCTCTATACCTGGCTGATATGTTACAAACTAAGTAAATTTGCCAGGCTTGGTGGCACACTCCTGTAACCCCAGCACTCAGGATGCTGAGGCCAGCCTGAACTACATAGTGAAACCTGTTTCTAAACAAATGAATGAATCAATAAATAAATGCTGTAATCCAGTTCTTGAAATTTCCACCTTTACGACCTGAATACCTCGTAAGGACCCCGCTTCTGATACTTTCTCCTTGGCGCTTAGGTTTCAACATGTGAATTTTGTGAGGGAACGTGGTGCTCAGATCATGGCACGTCCATGGAAAGGAAACCCCCTTAGCACCTGGGTTCTCAGAGGAGCCTTCCAGCTCCCGCATATTATTTCTGGTTTTTTCCATGCTGGGATGGAATCCGGGGCTCATGCATTCTTGGCAAGCACCTCTGAGCTCCATACCCAGGCCCTGTGTTGGCTGTTTTCCTTCCCGCGTCACCAGCACGCACAGGTTCAACAACTTGCACACAGTGCTAGTGAGCGACAGGGCTGGGGCTTGAGCCCGGCTGTGTTACAGGAGTCCGGGTCCTCTAGGGCACAGGAGGAAGCCTTATCTGTGGTCCCAGCTCTCCCTGCAGGCCACGCTGAGCAAGTCCCTCTTCCTGATGGTCTTTGAGGTGTCATGAAGACAGTGGAGACAGTCCCTGATCGTTAAGTATCGTCAGGGTCCCTGGTTCCTTCTGCCCTGTGCTTGTTATCCACCGTACAGCCTGGGGCCCCCATTCTCTTCCATCTCTGCGCTGCAAAATGTGCCTTTGAAAAGTGGTTCAAAGCCAGGCATGGCGGTGCACTCAGGAGGCTGAGGCGGGAGGATCGTTGTGAGTTCAAGGCCAGCCTGGGCTACAAAGTGAGCTCAAGACCAGCCTGAACTGCATAGTGAGACCCTGTCTCAAAAAGACAAAAAAAAAAAAGAAAAAAAAGAAACAAACAAAGAAAACTGGTTCAGAGGCTCTCAAATGGCTCTGCACAGTTCCCAGCTTCCTACCACCAAGCCCTGAGCACATCTTACAGACCCTGGCTTCAGAGTGGGGTCCCAGATGATGAGACTGGGGTGCGGGGGGAAGACACACACTGCCCTGTTAATCCCCTATACTCCATGTATTTCTGCAGGTATTGCTGACTACAGACCACAGGATGGAGAAACCATCGAGCTTAGATTGGTCAGCTGGTAGCCCTGGACTCTCTCACCCCAGCAGCCTTGCACACTCCCCAGCCTTCTGTCCTCCTTCCTGAACCTGCAGCCACCTCCTGTGAGTTTGAAACAGTGTCACCTACTACCTCTACCAGGATCCTAGCCACGGCTCCTATTGGAGCAGGGAGCCAAGCACCTGCCCTGGGGAGCCTGGTCCCTGCAGGTGCCATGAAGTCTGCCCCATGGTCTGAAGGACCTGTGGTGCGCAGGTGGGAAGAGGGGAGATCTGTCAGATGTGGCACTGTGAGTATTGCTGCTCTAGGAATGGGGTCCTGAAAGGAGGCCTCTGCAGGATTGCTCGATGCCCACCTCTGAGATGATTAAAGTCTTAATTGTCTGAGCATGTGCTGCAGCCTCCTGGTGCCTCATACCTCAGCAAGCTTGGGCAAGTGGCAGAGACGGGCAGGTGCCCCTGGGGGAGGAGGGGCGCACAGGAAAGCACTCACCTTCATCTCGAGGGGGAAGGGGCTGGTTGTGGCAGCCCTGACTCCCATTTACTGAGCACCTACTTACCAGATGCTGCTGGCACAACTCTGTGGGTCGTTACAATTTTTATTCTCATCTCAGATTTACAGATAAAGAAGTTAGTGTTGCAAAAGGGAAAGTGATTCACTCAGAGTCACAGACCAGGCAGCAGTGCAATGGAAGGAAGGGGGCATGACTCAGGAGGCATGGCCCTGGGCCTGAGCTGGGCATGATGTTGCCGATTGGAAAGGCTGAAGCAGGAGAATGCTCGGGTCCAGGGTTTAAGGTCAGCCTGGGCAACGTGGCAGGACCCTGGCTCCAAGAAACAAACACAAAGCCAGAAGTGGTGGTGCACACCAGTACTCTGGGAAACTGAGGCAGGAGCATTGCAAGTTAAAGCCCAGTCTGGGCAATTTAGTGACTTAGTTTGATCTTGTCTCCAAATTAAAAAATAATTTAAAGGGTTGGAGATGTAAAAGCCCTGGGTTCAATGTCTGGTATCTCCCACACATACTTTAGAGAAAGAAAGGAAGAAGGAACGAAAGAAAAAAAGAAAGAAAGAGAGGAAAAGAGGAGGGAGGGAAGGAGGGAGAGAAAAAGAAGCCACGAGCATGAGCTGGGGAAGCCGCCTGGGTCTTCTACTCAAACACTGAAAACTGGGGACTTCACTGGTTGCTGATTGCATGGCAGAGCCCCAGTTGAACTAAAGGCCAGGCTCTCTCCCTGTTTTTAGCCAAGGCACCCTCAGGGCACCACCTCAGGCCTCCACAGCCAGGATATGGGGACCCTACCTCTGGGTGCTTGGCTGAGGCTCTAGGCTCCACTCTGGAGGGTGGGGTCCAGCCCAGGGACCCATCCCCTGTGCCTTTCTCCACCAAAGTTAGGGAGAGGCCTGTCTTTTGACGGACAGTGTGTCAGGTCTGCCTGGGAAGTGACACACTCGGAGTCCTTGAAGCTGCAAATGAAATACGTGCCTCTTCCTAGGGCACTAACTTCAAATACCTAGGACCCGGTAGTGAGGGAAGAAACATTCTTCCATACTGACCCAAAACATTCTTCCATACTGGAACAAATGGGAGAGTCGTGGGAACCCCAGGGGAAACTGGCCCATTTTTAAGGTGAAATGCCTCATTCCAGAACTCTGCACTCGCGAATCATGGTGGTGGGGAGGGATCAGGACCTGCCCTGACTCTCCCTAACATCCCTGTCACAGAGATGTCACCAGCTTGCCCCAGGTCACACCGCCTATAGGTGAAGGAGCTGAGCTCCTCAACTATTGGTTCCAGTGTTAGACACTCGCTACCGTGCCTCTGACCTGCCCCTTTGTGCCTTAGGACAGGGCTTTCCCATTCAGGAGACTGGCTGCGCCAGGCTGAAGAGCCCGGGGGCTGGGTTTGCACCTCTCTCCAGGAAGGACTGTCTTAGGTGGGGTGTGTTCGCTGTGAGCAGGCAGCTACTGAGTCCTGCTCAAATCAGAGTATTTGCTGGAAAGACCCAGCCCACCCACTCAGGACCAGCCAAGAGTGATAGGAAACTGGAGGCTGAGGGGCAGGTCTCCCTCACCTCCACTACCCCAGCTCTTTTCTACTGCAGTTCCTCTGGGTGCAGACCCAGCCAAGACTCTTCTTTTGTATTTTGTTTTCCAGTACTGGTGATTGAACCTAGGGCTGCTCAGCCACTGAGCTACATCCTCAGCCTTTTAAAAGTTTTTTTTTTTTGAGACTGAGTCTCACTAAGTTGTCCAGACTAGGCTTGAACTTGGGATCCTCCTGCCTCAGCTTCCCAGAGTACAGGGATTGCAAGTGTGCACCACCATGTCCAGCTCCTAGCCAGGACTCTGCCTCCTTACAGTTCAAGCCATAAGCTCCTTATTACCTTCTGAGTCTGTATCCCTAATCCACTGGGTCACTGGGTCAAGTGTCTAGTTTGGCACAATTAGCAGAAACCTGAAGAAGCCATGGATGAGAAGACAGTGACCGTTAAGAGTCTGAGGGGATATCCCTCCAGGCCTCAGGGCCAGGCTGCATCTAGCCTGCTGTCTTAGCCACTTTCTCATCACTGGGACACAATACTTCACATCTACAAATTAAAGGAGGAAAGGTGTATTTGTAAGGTTTCGGTCCATAGTCAGCTGGCTCCGCGGCTAGGCACAGGGGCATGGTGGGGAAGACACAGCCCGTGTCATGGGGTGGGAAACAGCAAGAGAGATCAAAGGCAGAGGAAGAGAGAGAAGCCCTTCCAGGCCACGCCCCCATGACCCACCCCCTATGCCCACACTTTAACTCCCAGCATCATGTTTACCTATAAACTCAGCACAGAACTAATCGAATCCACCTGTGAGGGTCGCACCCCACGATTCAGTCACCTCCCAAAGCCCAGCCATGGGTGCATGAGGCTTTGAGGGGACATCTAGCTGTAACACCACAGCATTTAGACCTGAATGGCTCCAGATTAACCGCTTCTACTCCTAAGCCTGTTTCCTAACTCACAGCTCTGGGGGGTCTTGGTTTACAGCATGCTCACGCCTACGATCATGTCATAGATCACACACGAGAAACCAAGGACAGTGTGATGCCGTCATAAGAAGAGAGGTCCGCCCCACAGTTTCTGGGACCCAGTTGCTAGAGGTGAACTCTCTCCCTTCCTGACATTCCTCCCACCCCAGTTCCTCTCCATGTCACCTGCTTCTGAAAGCACCACCATGGGCCCCTTAAAGGGCTCAGAGTTGTGGGATTTGGGCAGTTGTGGGTAAGTTCAGTCTGCTCTGAGCTTTCAAACTGACTCCAAGGAATGTGCAGGAGCCCCCTTGGCCCTCCATGAAGCTGCACACTCTGGACTCCATCACTCCCGCAGCTTTCTTCAGCCAAGCCCTCAGTGTGTGAGGGAGTCAGCCCCACACTGTTGGTCAATTACCCGTTTCTGTCCAGGGTGAACAGGTCCCAAGAACGAGGTACCCACGGATAAATAACAAATAAGAAGAAAAGGAAATACAGGAGAGACAAAATTCTGGGATGGGGGCTTACAGCCTCTTGGACTGCAGTCTCGAATAGCATTTTCAGTAACCTTTTATTGAGAAAAAACAAAAGAGGCAACTGGGCTAATGGGTGGATATCAACCGTTTTAGCAAGAACCATATAACTCAATTACCATAGGCCTGAAACTTGACTAGATACCCATCATGTCACCATTCCTTTCTGCATATCACAGCAAAGCATTTAGTGTTGATGCTGGGACTTAAAAGGCTTCTGGTAGACTTCCTCCAGAACCCAACAATCAAGGCTTAGGTTAGGCTTGAGGAAATACATTGAAAGATTAACTAAAGAATGTCCTTCTCCACACCACACCTTCCTCCAGAAAACTGAGGAGCAGGTGAGATGAAGCCCTCCACTCCTGGCAGCCCATGGTGTTTTCTTCGGTAGCTCTGCCCTGCTGGGTTTCCTCTGGGTGTGGACACTGCTGGTCATCTTTGGGCCTATCAGATTCCCTCACCCCAAGGGTGTGCAGTCCTCTTCATTCCATCAAAGACCCCTCTCCACCTCGTTTTATTAATCTCCTTTCCTCAGAGCCACCTTTCACTAGCAGGGCAGGTGGGAGCCACTTTG
Source organism: Dinomys branickii (assembly GCA_004027595.1). Classification (NCBI taxonomy): domain Eukaryota; kingdom Metazoa; phylum Chordata; class Mammalia; order Rodentia; family Dinomyidae; genus Dinomys; species Dinomys branickii. The sequence goes on along the minus strand of PVLD010002448.1, from coordinate 22,762 downwards.
TGGTAGTGTTTTGTTTTGTTTGAGACAGGTGGTGCTGTGTAGTTCAGGCTGGCTTTGAACTCACAATGTAGCCCAGCAAGCTTCCTGGCTCACTCAGTGCTCAGGTTATAGATGTGTGCCACCACCCCCGGGGTTGTTGTGATTTTGAAGGTGATGTCAACAGAGTCTCACTGCCCAGCACCCCTGCCAGCTCGGCCCTGAAAAGGTCAGGGTGTTTTTATTGTTGTTTTGTTTCGTTTTGAGGGGCCATGGATTGAGGCAAGCTCTCCTTGTGTAGCTCAGGCTGGCCTCAAACTTTCGATCCTCCTGTCTCAACCTCCTGAGTGCTGGGATTGCCCAAGTGCATTGTGTCACACCTGGCTTGTTTTGCAAAATTATTTTTATTTCAGGAAACACTAAGAAAACAGAAAAATCCCCAAATCAATATAGTCCATAAAGAACCCAGATTCCTCTTACTCAAGAAATAGCGGTGGTGGTAGGAGCCTCTACCTTGGCTGGCTCAATTTCCCTCAGAATTCTTGTGGGAGAAGCCCTTTCTAAATGTCCCCCTACTTTGCTCCTCAGCCTGGAAATCCCTTTGTCTGCACCCCATGCCTTGCAGTTTGAGCTGTTAAGTAACCTGCCGGCTCCAGCAGACGTCAGGATCATCGAGGCAAATGAGACAGTGCAAATTCCTAGGCCCAGCCCCACCAGAGAGGTCTGGCTTCTTAGGTCTACGTGAGGCTTGGTTTATTTTGGGTTTTTTTTTTTTTTTTCCTTGTAGATGTCTATAGGCTGTCGAAGGGATTGGGGAGCTGCGGTTCTCAGGCATTCGGGAGTCTGGCCACCAGAGGGCGCAGCAGGCCGGGCTTGGCGACTCTCCTTTGTGGTCTAGTTCCTCCAGATGGGTTGAGGTCATCAAGGACTTGCTGGCCCGCCAGCAGGAGAAGGCTGAGCTGTGTCCAGGTGGGGTGGAGCTTCCCCAGGGGCAGCAAGCGCGATGGCTCAAAGAGTGGCTCGAAGCCAGCACTGGGCTCCTGCTGGGGCCTTGGTTCTTGTTCACCTGACTCCAGAGCTAAGAGGCCAGAGCTAGGCCTGGAATCTGGGTCAACCTCTAGAGGCGCTATTTACCCAACCCTGAACTCCGACAGTATCTGTCGGATAGGAAAACTGAAATCCAGTTAAAGACAAAGACTTGGGAACCAGCTTTGCCTCCCAGCACCGGGCTCTGTCTTCACCAGCCCTGGGGGAAAGGGTGGACCCCAGAAGTCCAGCTACCTGTCGAGCAGTCCGGGGATGGAACAGGGACTGCTGGCCAGGGATGGATGCCAGCCGGCGGTACCCTGGTTCCGCAGCTGCGGGTAGCCCTGGTGATTCAGCTTACTTCTGCGGCCGCACATGGAGCACCGCCCTGAGCTGGGAGGAAGGCTGATGCTGGGGTAGAAGGGCCGATGGAAAGACCGTAAGGAACCCCGTGGTCCAGCTCTGCTGGATGTCGAGGTCACACAAGACAAATGGCCGGGCATCAGTCGAGCCTGAAACTTGTCCTAGGATGTGACCCGTGGGTCCCTCCTCAATGCCCTATTCCGTGAAGACGGCTCTACGGGATGCTCCGATGTCTCTAGCGCTGTGTGGAGGTCTCTGTGAACGCTGGATAGAGAGGGCCCTAGTCTTCAGCCGAGGCGGGGGCAGACAGGCTAGGGTGACAGCTCTAGCCAGGGATCTCTAAACGGCTGGCAGCCGAGGAGGAGGAGGAGCCAAGCGGGTTGCCCGGCTTATGGGGGCGGGGCTGAGAGCGCGGCCTGGGGGCGGGGCGAGACTGTCCGGGTTCCCAGGCGGGGCCTGGCTGGGGCGGCGCTGGGCCCTACTTTACGGGTGCGGCACGGAGGAGGCGGGGCTGGAGCTTGGCTGGGCTGGGTTTTAAGCCCGGCGGAAGCCTGGAGCCGCAGCCTCAGTGGAGTAGCCTGGAGGCACATCCCGGCAGGAGCGCAGGCCCGGGGGGAGCCAAGCCGAGCTCGCCTCCTGGCACGGATCGGAGCGCGCTGGGGCCGACGTGTCAGCCCATCTCCCCGCCGCTGTCGGATGCAGTGAGCCGCGACTTCCCGGGTACCACCAGGCGCGGAGCCTCATTCTGTTTACCGGCGCTGCTCACCGGTGGCCTGAGCACGCGGGAGGAACGGGAATCAAGAGGGTGGAGACTCTCACGGCCTGGGGACGGAAGAGGAGAAAAGGAAAAAGGAGTCCATCGAACAGCATAGCGTGAACGCTCGCCAAGGAGCAGAGTGGAGACTTCACCTGGCAACGGGAGGCGGTGTGCCGAGCTTCCTAGGTCAGGCTTGGACACCAGCGTTCCTGGCTTCCCAGCCAGCGGCCGCGATCTCGGCTCTGCCCGTCCTGTGGAACACGATCAGCTTAGCTTCCAGACCTCCGCTGGCCAAGGCCTGGAAGAACATCGGTGCCCTCACCTGAGACTGGCCCAGGGCCCAAGAAACAGTATCTGGCCGAGCCCAAAGCCGGGATCTCTGCCGGCCCGGAGCTGGTCACTGGGGAGCCTGCCTCCTGCTCCGGCCCCACTGGTGCGGATGGGCCGCTGTCCTCCGGAGCACCATGAAGGCAGGATGACCTCAGCCGAAGCGGTAGCAGTGACTGGAGGTGCTCGGGTTGCTGGACCCCCTGAGTGGGCCGCTAACAGCCCCCAGGTCCTCAGGCGACCTGGCAGGGCGCAGGTGGCTGTGGCAGCGCTGGTGTGGCTGCTGGCGGGGGCCAGCATGTCCAGCCTGAACAAATGGATCTTCATGGTGCACGGCTTTGGTCGACCCCTGCTGCTCTCAGCATTACACATGCTGGCGGCGGCCCTGGCGTGCCACTGGGGGGCACGGCGCCCCGTGCCACAGAGCACCCGCCGCCAGGTGCTGCTGCTCAGCCTCACCTTCGGCACCTCCATGGCCTGCGGCAACGTGGGCCTAAGCACTGTGCCCTTGGACCTGGCGCAGCTGGCCACCACCACCACTCCACTGTTCACTCTGGCCCTGTCGGCACTGCTACTGGGCCGGCGCCACCATCCACTGCAGTTTGCTGCCATGGGCCCTCTCTGCCTGGGGGCTGCCTGTAGCCTGGCCGGAGAACTCTGGGCACCCCCTGCAGGCTGTGGCTTCTTGCTGGTGGCCACCTGCCTCCGAGGCCTCAAGTCCATTCAGCAGAGTGAGTATCCTCCACCTAAGGAGATGGAACCTGGGGTGGGTGGTTGGTTTGGAGATTCCTGTGAGGGGTGTGGCTGTTGTCCCATATTACAGATGAGGAAACTGAGGCTCCTAGAGGGCCAAGAGCTCAGTGATTTCCACTTAGGCCCCAGACTTAGGCAGGCCCCAGCCTCTCTGGAGGCCTAGCCAGTCTTTTATTTATTTATTTATTTATTTATTTATTTTTCTGTTCTTTTGAGACAGAGTCTCCCTATGCAGCTCAGGCTGGCCTTGAACTTACTTTGTACCCCAGGCTGGTCTCAAACTCACAGTGATCCTCCTGTCTCAGCCTCCCGAGTATTGGGATTATGGGAGTGTGCCCCCATGCCCGGCCAGTCTTTAATAGTAGTTGCCAGTGATCTGTTTTCCATGCCTTGTCAAGCCTTTTACCGTCCGGGCCCCAGTACAGCCCATGATCAGTGGTAGGTATTTGGAGAGAGGTGGGAGGGCTTGCTTAGGGCCATGTGTTAGTGAGCAGCCATGGAAAGGTTTGAATGGCACTCCTCAGAGTCCACGCTGTCCAGGAGATATGGCGTGAGTCTGCGGACCCAGATGGAGGCCAGAACACATGGCCCAGAGCAAGGAAAAGAGAGCCAACTGTCACCGTCGGCTGGGATGTGGAAGGCAAGGATTTGGTGGCATACGGGAAGTGCTGATGTTTCCTGGAGGTTCAGTTGTCATAGCAACCACCACCTAGCCCCCACTTGCAGGTGATGGGACTGAGACCCAAAGAGGTTTGTGACTGGCACAGGACCCCATGGCTCCTGAGGGCTTGAAGTCTAGTCTGTGGGACTCTGAACTCTGGCTCTCATGACAGCTGACAGTGCAGCTCTGAGCAGCAGGTAAGGCCTAGACCCTGCTAGGTCAGCCTGCCTGAGGGTGGAAATTGGCTTTCTGTCTTTTCTGTGGGGAGGTGGCTGAGCTACAGCCCCCATCCTTTCTCTGCTTCACCCCAAGGGAGACCCAGGGGAGGAATAGGTACTTCGGGAAAGGAGGCCTGGGTTCCAGCCATGCCTTTGCTCATACTTGCTGGGTGACCTTGGGCAGGATGAGACCTTTTCTGGGCCTCAGTTTACCCTCCTGTTTAGGAGTGGAGGGTTAGTTGATGGAGTCCAAGGAGATTCTTGTATCCACACCCCCACCTCTTACCCCAGCTGTGAGATCTGTGGCTCAGGCCCACGAAAAAGAGCAGGGGAGGGGCTCTCCAAGGTTCTTGGCTAGACTTGGAGGCAGCCTGAAGTGCGGGCATGTTGAAGTCAGAGCTTAGCCCTTTCCTGATGTCTTCAGAGCCTGGACCCAGAGGTCTTGTCCCCACCTTCCCGAGACTTGAGGCAGGGCCAAAACCCAGGTCTATTTTTGCCCTCGGGTTACATGAGCTGGAGCCCTGAGCTCAGGCATGAGCTCTGGGCATGAGGCCGCTCCAGGAAACCTGACCTCATGGGGCCCCGCTGGGCAGGGATGTGAGGCTGCGAAGGTTCCCGCCTCCGGGGCCACATTGCACCTGCTAAGGTCCTGGGGCATCTCTGTGCCCCCAGGGTTTGACCTGGGACCTAACACAGGGCAGCTACTCCTTAAAGGATGAATTTGTTGATGGCCCTCGTTGGTTGTTCCACAAGGCTCAGAGTGCTGAGGAGGGAGCTTAGGAAACGGGAGGGCCCACTGTCCGTGAAGGGAGCCTGGCTGGGGTGGGGAGGGATGAGCTGAGTAAGATGGGTTTGTTTTTTTTTTTTTAAAGTAAAAGCACAAAAACATATTAACAAACAGACATAGAGTAGCATAAGAAATAGTACAATCAAAACTGATTTACAGACAATGTGACATGGACTCAACAGTGGTTGTTGCTTTACCTATTGATATCTTTGAAATGTATATTCACAAACACAGATACAGACATGCGAAATTGGTCAAACAACCATCTCAACAACAGAAAAAAAAAAAGGAACTGGAAAGCATTAACAAAGAGGCACAAAGTAGTATAATAACAGTATGATCAGAATTGAATTATAGACAAAGCAACAGAAAACCAACAATAGTTGCTGCTTTGCATATTGATATCTTCGAAGTGTGTGTTCAGGATAACACATACAGACATACAAGATTGATCAAATAACCCGTCATCAACTATTCCTTAGCATTAAGTGATATAATACACTAGTAGAACCATGTTAGCCCTCCTGCACATATGTATCTACATATATACATACATACATTTTTGTCTTTTTCTTTTCTCCTTTCCCTCGTCCCATCTGTTCTTTGCTTTTGAACAGATTTCCTTCATGTCTCTTAGTTTATATTCCCACCCTCAGGTTCTTACACCAGTGATACAATACGTTGCCTGCTCATGTACCGCTGATTTATTTCACTTATGAGTATGGACTCCAGTTTTGACCACTTGCCTACAAAGTCCCCAAAGCTGTCTTTCTTTATAGCTGAATAATATTCCATTATATAAAAATGCCACAATTTTTTTAATCCAGTCTTCTGTGGATGGGCACTTGGGTTGCTTCCACATTTTAGCTATTACAAATTGTGCTGCTATAAACATGGGTGCACATATATCAGAGTGATATGATGTTTTCAGATCTTCTGGGAAAATACCCAGAAGGGGGATAGCTGGGTTGAATGAGACCTCTAGACCTAGTTTGCGGAGAAATCTCCAAACTGCTCTCCACAGTGGTGGCACCAGTCTGCATTCCCACCAGCAGTGTAATAGAGTCCCTATTTCTCCACAGCCTCACCAGCATCTGTTATTGGATGATTTTTTCATACTGGCCAGTCTTACTGGGGTGAGATGAAATCTCGATGTTGTTTTTATTTGCATTTCTCGAATGACTAAGGATGTGGAACATTTTCTCATATATTTATTTGCCATTTGTATTTCTTTATCTGAGAAGTGTATATTCATCTCAGATGCCCATTTCAGGATTGGGTCTTTGAATTTGGACAGGTACATGTTTTTTAATTCTTTGTATGTTTTAGATAGCAGTCCTTTGTCTGAGGGACAGCCAGCTAGGATTTTTTCCCAATTTGTGGGTTTTCTTTTTACTTTGCTGGTGATTTCTTTAGATGTACAAAAACTTTTCAGAAGGATGAGGTCCCAATTATTGATTCTTTGAAGTGTTTCCCTTGCAGTTTCATTTTTGTTCATGAACTCTCTGCCTATTCCTATCTCTTCAAGGTTTTTACCTACTTTCTCTTCCAATAGATTTAGAGTTTCTGTTCTAATGTTGAGCTCTGTGATCCATTTTGACCTGAGTTTGGTGCATGGTGATAGACTGGGGTCTATTTTCGGTTTTCGGCAAGAGGCAAGCCAGTTTTTCCAGCACCATTTATTAAACAGGCCTTCTTTTTTCCAGTGAGTTTGGTTGACCCCTTTGTCAAATATTAGGTAGCTGAGTGGGTTTTTCGTTATGGTTGCATAAGATGGGTTTTTTAAAAGATTTCTTTCGGCCTAGGCTTCAGGGTCAGATGCAGACAGCTGCTTTATTGAGAGCAGACACCAGGAGAGCAGAGGATAAGGGTGCCGGAAGAGAAGAAATCAGGCATCTGTGGGCGGGGCCAGCAGTTTCCCTCCAACCTGGGCCAGTTGCAGATCCAGCAGGGTGACATAAGGAGAGAGGTGATGCCATCCTCCTATTCACAGAAAAGCTGGGGACGCGGTCCCACCCTCCTGAGCTTGCTCTCGGCTGTACCTACCTGTGTCACAGAGCAGCCCGATTCAATCCCTGCTTTCCTGGGCCGACTGGGGAGATGCTTTAGGCAGGAGGGAAGTTCTGGAGCCAAGGTGCACGCAGGTGTGGTGGGGGTGGGGCCTTCCTGGGGGGTCAGAGAAGGCACTAGGGGAGGAGGCCTGCAATGATGATGACGACAACAGTAATGTGATCGTGACAGTGCATTTGCTGAGCCCTTGCTAGGTGCTACACTGCCCAGCTCTTCACACACAGCAGCAAAGAATGGGCGGTGCACCGTGCCAGGGCACTGGGTGCCCGCCAGCAGGGGCAGGGCAGGGGAGAGCAGGTCAGCTGCCGTGGCGTCAGTGCTGCCGAGCCCCTCACGTGCTCATGTGAGAAGGATGTCGTCACCCTCCCTGTGCTACACGGGAGACTGACACACAGAGAAAAGGTGGCTGAATCACACGAGCCAAGGAAAAGGTAAAGAGGGAACACGCCGACACCGAGTGGCCGGGTTTAGAAAAGCTCAGCTTGTGTGGCAGCGCTTGGCAGTGTTCAGTGCCGAAACAAAAATGCCTCTGGAGCTGGGTGTGGAGGCGCACGCCTGTAAGCCCAGCACCTGAGAGGCTGAGGCGGGAGGAGCGCCTCGAGACTAAGGCCGGCCTGCACTACACAGCGAGACCCTGTCTCAACGACAGCAACAACAAATGCCTTTGGAGGAGCAGAAGTTAAAATCGGAGGGTGTGGGGGCTGGCCAGGGAGGGGTCACTAAAGAGACAGAAAGGTAAAGGTGGGGTGACATGTTGGGGGTGATTCTGATGGAATCCAGCCCTTTCCCGGAGCTGCAGAGAGGGGAGCTGAGGGGTCAGGTGGAATGCAGGACAGGTAGGCAGGAGGCTAGATGGGAAGGTCAGATGGGGCCCCCTGGGAGGGTGAGATTCACCCAGGGTGAAGTTCACCGGCAACCCAAAAGCCTTCCCGTGTTAGAACTGTCAGCACACAGACCATAGGCAGTGTAAGAGTGCCAGATTTGGAAAAGGAGGCATTCCGACTATCTGTTCCTTTCTCGAGAAGCTTGAGCTGGAGGGCCTGTTGCCTGGAGAACAAAGCCAAAACATCAGAATGAAATTGAGAAAGGACTAAAGTTTTCTATTCTAAGCATAGCTGGTGACTAAGCACCTCTCGCCCTTTGGAAAGTGTGTGTCAGTAAACACAGAGGCCGTCTGGGTGGGGACCTGTATCGATTACTCATCTCTCTCCTCTCACATGTGGAAACCATCGCAGCCCTTGTGAGAACACCTCTCTGGTACCCAGCCTGTCTGGTGCTGATCACAGTTCCACTTCCTTTGCAAAGCGGCCAGGTGGAGGCTTGTGTGGACACCAGCACACACGGCACTCGGTCTGCACCTGTGCGTTGGGGGGCAGGATCCCCTCTTCCCTTGGGAAGCTGAAAGGTTTCCTCTTAGTCCTGCATGTAACTGGACAAGCTCCAGTGTGGGCAGCGAACAGTGCTGATAATCAGTCCTAAGCAGTCAGTGACAGCCAAGAGCCGACGAGGGCTTTCTCGTTGTGCCCTTGCATCCCAGTGGTCACAAGTGAATGGAGCAGTGAGTGGACTCACCATTTATTTTTTCTTTTTTAGGACTCACCATTTGGAACCAAACCATTTTATTTATGCTTGTTTATTTGAGATAGTGTCTCACTATGTAGTTGAGGCTGAACTTGAACTCATGGCAATCCTGCCTCAGCCTCCCTAGTGCGGGGATTATAAGTATGTGCCACCACACCTGGCCCAAACAACTTATTTTAAAATTCTCTTCTTAGTCAGGTGTGGTGGCACATGCCTGCAATTTCAGCACTCTGGGGAGCTGAGGTAGGAGGGTAACAAGTTTTTAAGTGCAGCCTAGGTGGCTTAGCAAAAGCCTATCTCAAAAGAAGAAATACAAAGCCGGGCATGGTAGCACATACCTGTAATCCCAGCACTCAGGAGGCTGAGGCAGGAGGATTTCTGCGAGTTTGAGACCAGCCTGGGCTACAAAGTGAGTTCAATTCCAGTCTAAACTGCATAGCGAGACCCTGTCTCAAAAAGACAAAAAACAAACAAACAAAGAAATACAATCAAGGCTGGAGATGTAGCTCAGTACAAAGGCCCCATTATCAAGAAGAAAATAAAAGTTTCTCCTCCTTTTTCCTCCTCCCTTTCCCCTCATTCTCTTCCTCCCTCCCCCGCTTAGCTTCCTTTTTACCTTTTGCTAGTAAGTGGCAGTGCTAGGACCCTCTCCGGGCCTGCTCCTCCTAGGTAGCTGGAGCTACAGAATGGATCCTGGTAGGTATGATTGGGCCTGAAGCTAAGAAAGGAGGGTCAGGGCCTGTTGGAGCAGCACATGCCTATAATCCCAGCATTTGAGGCTGAGGCAGGAGGATCACTGCAAGGCCAGCCTGGGCTAGTGAGTCCAAGACCAACCTGAACTACAGAGTCAGATGCTGCCTAAAAGAAAAAAATCAGAACCTAGGACTGTTTTCTCCAAGGCTTGGAGAGTCTCCTGAAGATTTTGCTCCATATTTTGAGTCACTTTTTGTGTTTATTATTTTAAATTTTTATTTTTAATATGCACATCTAGTACATAATTATTACATTCATCCTGGGAGTTGGTACATGGGTGTAACATGTGTTAATTCTTTTCATGTTTTTTGATGACTTGTTCATCCCAAGCAGATTACTATTTTCAGCCTATGGGAAATGGTTGAAATGGGTGGTAATGAGCTTTTCATTGTTGATTTTTTTCTCTTTTTGAGACAGGGTCTCACCATGCAGTTCAGGCCATCTTTGAGCCCAGGCTGGTCTTGAACTCACCACGATCCTCCTGCCTCAGCCTCCCTGGTGCTGGGATTACAGGCATGCACCACCACCCCTGGCCTGTTGATTTTTGAGACAGGGTCTTGCTATGAAGTTCAGGCTGGCCTTTACTAGGTAGCCTAGGCTGGCCTCGAACTCATGGCAATACTCCTGCCACAGCCTCCCAAGTGCTAGGATTACAGGTGTGTACCACCACACCTGGCTAGGCACTTTTTTTTTTACATGGGTAAGCGGGTTTGTTTTTTAATTTACTATTTTGCTGAGCACTTACCTTAAGGCTGTGTGTAAATTATCTATGTTAAATTTTAAAACTACCGCACATGTTAGGTTTTACTTTTTGCGCAAGTCTCCAAGTGGAAGAACAGAGGCATGGCAGGGGTGAAGTACTCCTCCTGAGCTCAGCTCACCACATCTGGTCAGGAGCCAACACGAGTCATAAGCCTAAGTGATCTGACTCGGTGCATGTGCATGCACATGTTTTGAGACAAGGTCCTACTGTGTAATTCCGAGTAGCCTCTAATCCTCCTGCCTCAGCCCCCAAAGTGCTGCTGGGGTTACAAGCATGCACCACCGTGCCCAGCGCTTGACAGCCTCCTTCACTGTCATGTTGTAATCAAGAGCAGCTGACCCTACCCAGAGGGGCTCCCTGTGGGATTCCTGGAGGATCAGGCCTGGAGCCATACTGGGTGGCTAAGTGAGGGTGTCTCGGAGCTGAGTTCTGATGGCTACTGTCCTCTCTGCAGGTGCCCTGCTACAGGAAGATAGGCTGGATGCGGTGACTTTGCTGTATGCTACCTCTATGCCCAGTTTCTGCCTGCTGGCAGGTGCCACCCTGGTGCTGGAGGCTGGGGTGGCCCTGCCACCCGCGCCCACTGACTCCCGCCTCTGGACCTGTATCCTGCTCAGCTGCATCCTGTCTGTGGTCTATAACCTGGCCAGTTTCTCCTTGCTGGCCCTCACCTCTGCTCTCACTGTCCACGTCCTGGGCAACCTCACTGTTGTGGGCAACCTCATCTTGTCCCGGATCCTGTTTGGCAGCCACCTCAGTGCCCTCAGTTACGTGGGCATCGCATTGACCCTTTCAGGAATGTTCCTTTACCACAACTGCGAGTTTGTGGCCTCGTGGGCAGTCCGCCGGGGACTCTGGCAGAGAGACCAGCCTGACAAGGGACTTTGAGACCTGAGGAAGCTCGTGAGTCCCACCTCAGACAGCCCAGCCCCAGCCTGAGTCTGACCTTGGCCAATGGCTGTGGGAACAGGCGCGAGCAGGCAGCTGCTACTGGGGCAAAGAGAGACGGGCACCTTCTGACAGGGCTGCCCGGGAGGCCAGAACAGGGTCTCCCAGAGAGACCGGCCTCCCTCCCTGCATGCCTCCTCTTGTCACACACCCCACCCACCACTGGATGGTGGGTCCAAACCCGGCACAGTCGCTGTGCTTGCCTGAGGCATCGTTTTCATTAATATCAGTGACTATGCCAAAATTTGCTGGGCAAACTTTGACAACTTCAACGGGTTACAATGACAGTGATGGTGATAATTCTTGACGGTTGCACAGTCCTTCCTCCAGCAGGGAGGGCAGTGGAGAAAGGGCTTCTTCCGGGGAGGTGGGATAGTCTGTGCCAACTCCAGGCAGCTGCTGTGGCCTCATTCCTGGGTCCCCCAGTTTTGGGTCTTCCGTCCTTAAATAAACTATTTTTGTTTGGACACCTGTGTCATTCCTTAGGGGTACAGTTGACAAAATAGGGAGAATGGTGGACTTCCCAGCAGGCACTAGGATGTGCCACAGTCTGCCCAGGCCGCCACTGCCCATCTTTTGGACAGCAGTGGTGGGTTCCTCCTTGCTCTGCCCTGACTTGTCTCCTGCGTCTTCCATGCAGAGGGACCTTTCTAAAGCTCATATACGTGTGTGGTCCCACCCCAGACCACAAGGCCCTCAGGAAGTGGCCCTGTGGCCTTGCCAGACTCCTGTCTGACTTCTCTTCCGCTTGGGTTTCAGCTCCCAGCCTGGTGACCACAACAATGGGGGCACTGACTGGAGTCTTTGCTTTCTGTTCCTTCTGTCTGGAGCCCTCTTCCGGCACCTCCTCCTCGGTTCTCCTGCCTACCTACTTCCCGGGGGAAAAAACCTAAATGTGCTCCCTCCCTGCTCTTGGTTAAAGGGCCTAGAATGAAAGTTTTGACTAGAGGCCAGGCTCAAGCTGTGGGCGCACAGAGTACGAAGTCTAGGTGGCTTCGCCCAGGAGCATGTTTAGCAGGGAACCCTCCAGGTTGGCCCCTTGATCTTGCAGAGAACAAGGCTCCCATGCAGAGAATCTAGAGCAGGAATCCGTCCCCCTCCAGGAGCCTCGCTGATGGGCTCACTGCCCCAACTTTGTCACAACGCCTCTCAACCTAACTCCCCACCCCCCACTGAACCTTTCCAGAGATAAAATAAGGACCCAGCCTGGAGCCTGGAGACCTGGGACCTAGCAGCTATGCCCACCTACCTCACTATGTACCTTGGGTAAGTAGCCTCCCCTCTCTGGGCCTCAGTTTCCAAATGTGTCTGCTGATCTTCAAGGGGAGGATTTGAATGAAAAGCTAGTTAGTGATCAGTAGGTGAGGAGGGAGACCGTGGTGCCCGCTGGTTCTGTGTCTATCATACGTAGCTGCTTCCTGCTCTCTGAGGTTCTAGATCTCCCTGAGAAATATGCCCCCTTGGGCTGGGATGTAGGAGGACTGAGATTCAGGGAAGAAGTGCTACGTTCCTGCATGTAACCAGGATCATTGTGCCAGCGGTTTCCTGGCCCCAGACTCCCCCTAGCTGGCCTTGCAGGAGGGGAAGTGGACCTGGTTGAGTTGAGTCAGCCTCCACCCACCCTCCCTGTGACTCAGAGATGCCACAGGCCTGGCCCAGTCCTTGTGCATTTTGGGCACCGGGCCCCCTCTCAGACTTGGCCAGGCAAAACGCTGGGATAGATGGTTTGGCTGTGCAGAGCCTCAGTGACTCAGGACCCTCCCCCTTTGTGGGTGCCAGTTGTCATAGCAAGCGTGGGCAAATGTGTGGCAGGGAATATGTGGAAGACAACGCCGTGGTCCTCCTTATCCAAGACCCCCATGGATGCCTGAGACTGCAGATAGTACCAAACCCTGTGTGCTGTTTTTCCTTCTCACGCCTAACACAGATGTAATGCCTTTTCTCTTAACTAAGAACTTGCCCCACCAATATGTATATAGCTATAACTTTTGCAGTTTGAGATGCAACAGCAAAGCCAGCAGTGATTTCTTTCTCCTTCTTCACAATTTCACAGAAGATTCATCCTCACTGTACATCTTAGCAACTTCAGCCTAAGATTGCTTTCTTTCCTTATTAAGTCTAGAACTTTCATTTTGTCATGTAAAAGAGGCACTTTACAGCTTCTCTTTGGCATATCCAAATCCCCGGCATCACTGGTCTTACACTTTGGGTTTTTTGTTTTGTTTGTTTTTATTTTGAGACAGGGTCTCCTTCTGTAGTTCAGGTATTTCAACCTGGCTTTATAGTCCCTGTGTTAGCCCAGGGTGGGCTCAAGATCAGAGTTGTGCTCCTATCTTCCTGCTTCGGCCTCTTGAGAGCTGGGATTACAGGGAGTGCTGGATTAGAAGTATGTGGGCCACTGTTAAGTGAAATAAGGGTTACTTGAACACAAGTACTGTGATAATTTGATAACCAAAACACCTACCAGGTGAAGAATAATGGGTACATATTGGGTGTAATAAGGACACACTGGAAAGAGGGATGACTCACCTCCAGGGTGGGCAGAAGCTGGACAGCCTGAGAGTTCATCATGCTGCTCAGAGTGGCACACCATGTAAATCTTATGAATTGTTTATTTTTGGAATTTTCCATCTAATATTTTCAGATTCCAGGTGACCGTGGATAATGCAAACTGTGGAAAGCGAAACTGTGGAGGGGCTAGGTACGGTACTGGGCCAGAACAGACGCTCTGGAATCAGACCCGTGTGGGAATCCTTGCTCTGTGTGACCTGTGTGACCGGTCTGAGTAACCTGTGTTCCAAGGACGAGGGCCTTCCTTCTGTGCCTCTGCATATTAAGCAGGGCAGCAACACAATCTATCCACACCCAGCTGCAGGAAGCTGTAATGTGCTGAACTGGCAAGAATGCCCAAACCATGGTAGGCGCTCAGTCAGTGTCCCCAAGGCTCCTGTGCTATCTTGCCCACCCTTCTCCACCTTCCACTGCATGTGGAAAGCCACCCGGCGTGCTTCTGCCTGCACAGAGTAGGGTAGATGCGCACTGCCAACCCCCCTTATCCTGCCTGGAGGGGGCCAGGGAAGCTGGGGCCGGGCCTGGCACTCTGCCGCATGGACTCAGGAACAAAGCCTTGTTTCAGCTCCAGCTGCCAGGGTGCCCCTCCCTCCTGTCCCTGGTGGCCCTTAGATTGTCATTCTAGGAGGCTGGGGCAAACATGGGCTTCCTGCTGCCCTCTCTGCCCCTAAATAATCTCTGAGACACCACCCTGGTGTTCCTGCTCAGTTGTAAATGCTTTCTGGATGTAACACAAAATATTTAACCGATAGCTATTTCATAGCCCGCCATGCAAGATTTTGAGCTGGAAAGAGCCGTGGTCGTCCGTAAACATTTCTTGATAAATGGACCCTCAGTTCAGGCTAGAGCCAGGAGCATGGCTGTGGGTCTCACAGCGGTAAGGCTGAGGACAAGCAGCAGTGACAGGCCTTGTCAGAAGCAAGCTTGTGCTGGCCAGTGGACCAGGTTCAAGGCATTTGTCACCACCGGGGACTATAACAGTCACAGTGGTCCGGGTGTAAAGTGTTCCAAGGAGGTAGCCACTGCCATTCAAGGGGCCATCATCCTAGAGGAGCTCTCCATTGTCCCCATGCAGAGGCTGCTGGCAGAACAAGACTGGCAAGCCCCACGCTGTTGTTAGTTTATTTCTTGATAGTAGCCATTCTTTCTAGAGTAAGAAGGATTCTCAGTTTCATTTTATTTGCATCTTTCAAATGACCAGTTATGTTGAACATTTTTTCATGTATTTATTTGCTGTTTGTATTTCTTCATCTGAGAAGTGTGTATTCATCTTAGATTTGAACTGAGTCTTTGAATTTTGGGGGGCCTGATTTTTTTCAATTATTTATATGTTCTAGATCTAAGTCCTTTGTCTGAGGGACAACTGGCTATAATTTTTTCCCACTCTATGGGTTGTCTTTTCACTCTGTTGGAGATTTCTTTTGTTATGCAAAAGCTTTTTAATAAGGTGAGATCTCATTTGTTGATTCTTTGTAGTATTTCCGATGAGGCCTGGGTTTTGTTCATGAAGTTTTTGCCTGTACCTACATCTTCAAAATTTCTGCCTATTTTCTCTTTCCATAAATTTAGTGTTTCTGTTTTAATATTTAGCTCTCTGATCCTTTTTGATATCAGTTTATTACAGTAGCTTTGTAGTATTTGTAATACATATATATATATATATATATACATATATTTTTTGTCTTTTTGAGACAGGGTCTCACTATGCAGTTCAGGCTGGACTTGAGCTCACTTTGTAGCCCAGGCTGGTCTCAAACTTGCAAAGAGCCTCCTACCTCAGATGAAGAAATGCAAACTGCAAATAACTGCATGAAAAAATGTTCAACATAACTAGTTATTCGAGAGAAGCAAATTAAAAAACAGCAGAGATTCGTTCTTACTCCAGCCTCCCAAGTGCTGGGATTACAGGCGTGTGGTACCATGCCTGGCCTGGTAGTATAATTTAGTAACTGATTTTATCACAGTAGCTTTGTAGTGTAATTTCAGATCAGGGATTGTTGACTTGCCTTTGTTACCTAGAATTGAATTTTAGGCATGTTTTTAGGAATGAATTTTAGGAATGTTTTCTCTAGATATGTGAGGTATGCTAATGGTATTTTGATTGGGATTGCATTAAATCTATATAATAGTTTGAGAGTAGGGCCATGTTCACTGTATCAGTTCTTCCTACCCATGAGCAAGGGATATCTTTCCATTTTCTGATATCCTCTTCAATCTCCTTTTTTCAGAGTACAGTAATTTTCACTTTATGGATCTTTTACGGCCTTTGTTAGATTTATTCCTAAGTATTTCATTTTGGGGGATGCTATTGTAAATGGTGTGGTTTCTCTAATTTCTCTCTCTGTGAATTTGTTGCTTGTGTACAGAAAGACTATTGATTTTTGAGTGTTGACTCTGTATCCAGCTACACTGCTAAATTTGCTTATTAAGTTTACAAGTCTTTTGGTGAAGTTTTTGAAGTCTTCTATGTATAGTATCATGTTATCTGCAAATAATAATAATTGAACTTCTTCCTTTCTTATCCTTATTCCTTTTATTTCTTTCTCTTGTCCAATTGCTCTGGCTAATGTTTGCAGAACTATATTTAATAGGAGTGGTGATAGTGGACATCCTTGTCTTGTTGCTGACTTTGGAGTGAAAGCTTTCAATTTTTGACCATTTAGTATGATGTTAGCGGTTGGTTTGTCATAGATGGCTTTTATAAGATTAAGTTAATGATCTTCTATTCCAACTTTCTATAAGGTTTTTTTTTTATCATGAATGGGTGTTGGATTTTGTCAAAAGCTTTTTCTGCAACTATTGAGATGATTATGTGATTTTTGTCTTTGATTCTGTTAATGTGGTGTATTATGATTGAGCTATATTTAGGTTCTCAATCTAAAAAGCCACAGAGGAGGAGAGAGATATAAACAGCAAGAGTTTAATGCGGGCACGGAGGGAGTCAGCACCCAGACAGCTGTGCTGGCTCTCTGAAGACAAAGGACAGGGTTGGAGCTTACATGCACTCGAGGAGAGGGGGCACAGGGTAGCTGACGTAGGCTGCTCAGCATAACATGCTGAAGGGGGATTGGATCATTTTTGGTGCGTGCGGGATTTGGCAAAGCCATCTGGGAAGAGGAAGCTACAGGGGTTTCTGGGAAGGGGCTAGGCACCATTATAACTCAGCATTGGATCATCACCACGCGGACTGAGCCGGTCTCGGGAACCTATCATATTACATTTATTGATTTGTGTATGTTGAACCATCCCCGCATCCTAGGTATGAGTCCTACTTGGCATGGTGTATAATCTTGATGATTTGCTCCTTTCTGTTTGGTAGTATCTTATTGAGGATCTTTGTGCATCTATGTTCATTAAAGAAATTGGCCTGTCATTTTCTTTTTCAGTTGAGTTCTTCTCTTGCTTTGGAATCAGGGTAATACTTGCTTCCAGGAATGATTTTGGAAGTATTGCTTCCCTTTATATTTCCTTAAAGAATTTCAGTATTAGTGGCATTAGTTATTTAAATTTCTTGTAAAATTCAACAGTGAATTTTTTATGACCTGGACTTTTCTTTGTTGGCAAATTTTTAATTACATTTTCAATTTCATTGGCTGACATTGTTTTATTTAGAATTCTTATATCTTCTCAATTTAGTTTTGGCAGTTCAATTATGTCTAGGAGTCTGTCCATTTCTTTTGTGTTTTCCACCTTATTAGAATATAGCTTCTTGTAGTAGGTATTTATGATCTTCTAGATTTCTGTGGGTTCTGTTGTGATTT
Organism: Dinomys branickii; assembly: GCA_004027595.1. NCBI lineage: Eukaryota > Metazoa > Chordata > Mammalia > Rodentia > Dinomyidae > Dinomys > Dinomys branickii. The sequence goes on along the minus strand of PVLD010002448.1, from coordinate 5,447 downwards.
CCCTCTTTTCATTCCTATTTGCTTGAATTTGTATTTTTTCTTTCTTTTTGATGAGGTGGTTTATCAGTTTTATGTATTCTTAGTCTCAGCTGCATTAATTTCTGCTCTTATCTTTATAATTTCCTCTTTTGTATAAACTTTGGGTTTGATTTGCTCTTTTTCTAGAAATTTGAGATTCAACGTTAGGGTTTTATTTTTTGTTTTTTTTGTTTTTTTTTTTTTGAGACAGGGTCTTGCTGTGCAGTTTAGTCTGACCCTGAGCTCACTTTGTAGCTCGGACTGGTCTCAAACTCACAAGGATCGTCCTGCTTCAGCCTCCCAAGTGCTGGGATTATAGGTGTGTGCCACCACACCCAGCTAACATTTAGGTTGTTTATTCGAGCTCATTCTATTTTCCTGCTGTGAGAGTTCATCACTATAAATTTCCCTCAAAGGATTGTTTTCATTACATCCCATAATTCCTTTATGTTGTATCAGAATTATTGTTTAATTGTATATATAGTTTAAGTTCATCTTTAATTTCCTCTGTGAGCCATTGGTTGTTCAGTAGGGTGTTGTTTAATTTCCATGTGTTTATGTAGTTTTTGTAGTTGCTTTTGTCATTGATTTCCAGTTTCATTGTGCTATGGTCAGAGAGCATGCATGGGATCATTTCAATCCCTCATTTACTTAAACATGTTTTGTAGGCTAATATGTGATCTATTTTGGAGAATGTCTCATGTGCGGCTAGAAGAATACGTATTCTAATGTTTTGGAGTGAAACATTCGGTAGATAGCTACCAGGTCCATTTGATTATATGCTTGGTTTAATTGTAGTATTTCCTTGTTGATTTTTTGTCTGGTAGATCTATCTATTTATGAGAGTGCAGTATTGAGATACCCCATACAGTTGTATTAGTGCTTATTTGGTTATTCATATGTGTTAATGTTTGTTTTATGTAGTTTGCACCAGTGTTTTGTGCATATATGTTTATGATTTTTATAGCTTCTTGGAGTTTTCCCTTAACAAGTATGTAGTGACCTTCTTTATCTCTTTTGATCAGTTTTGCCTTAAAATTTCCATTGTCTGCAAATAGAATAGCTACTGCTGCTTTTTTCTGGGTTCCTATGGCATAGAGAATTATTTTCCATCCTTTGACTTTTAGTCTATGAATTTCTTTCTGAGTTAAATGTGTTTTTTGAAATCAGCATATTGTTGGATCTTGCTTCTTGATCCATCCTACCAGTCTATTTCTCTTTTCTTTGTGTGTGTGTGTTTTTTAAACTTTTTTTTTTCCGGTACCAGGAATCGAACTCAGGACCTTGCGCTTGCCAGGCAAGCGCTTATGCCACTGAGCTATACCCCCAGCCCCGTGTGTGTGTTTTTGAGACAGGGCCTCGCTATGCAGTTCAGGCTGATTTCAACTCACTTTGTGGCTCAGGCTGGCCTTGAACTTGGAGCAATCCTTCTGCCTCAGCCTCCCAAGTGCTGGGATTACAGGTGTATGCCACCATGCCCAGCTAGTGTTTCTTTTGATTGATGTTGAGACCATTTACACTGATGGTTATGGGGCTGGGGATATAACTCAGTGGCACAAGCACCTGCCTGGCAAGCACAAGATCCTGAGTTCAATTCCCAGTACAAACCCCCCCAAAACAAAAAATAAAGCTCAATACACTGATGGTTATAACTGATGTGTACTGGCTTATCTTTTCCATGTTCTTTTCCTGTTGTTGGTTCCCTGTCTTTCTCCTCTGTTTAATTACTTGCCCTGCCTGGAGGCTTCTTTCTTCTGGTGTTCATACATTTGCAGTCTTTGTTAACTCTTTCTAATATATTTTTCAGAGCATTCTGTAGAGCTGGATCGGTGGTCATAAATTTATTCAGTTCTTTGTCAAGAAAGTATCTTATTTCTTTGTTGATTTTGAAAGATAGTTTTGTGGGGTACATCAATATAGGTTGAAGATTGTTTTCTTTTGGGTGATTTATTTCCTTTCTCTAGCTGCTTTTAATATTCTGTTCTTCAGCTGAATTTCTGGGATCATGATTATTATGTGCCTTGGTGTGCATTTGTTTTGGTCATGGCTATTTGGAGATCTATATGCTTCATTTATTTGCATGTCAAAGTCTTTATCCATATTTGGGGAGTTTTCTGCCATCATTTCTGGGAAGAGGTTTTTTTTTTTAAATGTGTTTTGCACTGTCTTCAGCTTTCTCTCTGACTCTAATCAATCTTATGTTGTTTTTCTTTGCCTTATCTTGTAGCTGTTCAATTGATTTTTCATGGTCTCTTGGAAATTAAGATATCTTTCATTCTTCCTTTTTTTTTTTTTTTTTTTGCCTTTTTGAGACAAGGTCTTGCTATGCAGTTCACACTTGCCTTGTGCTCACTCTGTAGCCAAGGCTGGTCTCAAACTCACAAAGATCCTCCTGCCTCAGCCTCCCAAGTGCTGGGATTACAGGCATGCACCACCATGCCTGATTTAGATATCTTTCTTTTCATAGTTGCTAGCTATGATCCTGTCTTCTAGATCTGATGTTCTATCCTTGCCTTCATTCAGTCTGTTGCATATACTTTCAATGGAATTTTTAATCTCCTGGACTTCTGTTTGTGTCTCTTTCATGGATTCCATTTGTTTTCTATGCTGGACTTTCATGCTTTCCATTGTTTTCCTGAGTGTCTCTGTTTTTTTTTAATCTGTGTTGGCTTTAATGTTGTTTATTTGGATCATCATTTCTTTTTGTACCTTAGAGATCATTTTTTTCTATAGCCTCTTCCATTTTTTTTCACTTTTCTTGCTATCATTTCAGAAAGTTCCAGTGGTTGACTTCTGATTTCCTCTATCTTATTGTGCTATGGGTTTGTCCTGTTGGGCTAGGGGTGTGGAGTTGCATTTTCCTTCCGTCTTGTCATTTTCTATTTTCTATTTTTTGCATTGTTTTCTGTATTGATGTTTATAGATTTCTCACAGTAGATAGCTTTATCCTGAGTATAAAGGATTCTCTAGGAAATGGTTGTTCCTCAGGGATATCTTCTTGATGTAAGTGGTTCTTGGTATTTGTGTCTATCTGAAGAACCTGACTTCCCAATGTGTTGAGGATGAGAAGTTATTACCAATTTGACTCAGCACCCAGTCCTTTGGTACTGAATTATCATGATGGTATTGATCCCATTCAATCACAATGTTGTCATACAGGAGAGAAAAATGGATTATAGCAGGTATGGTATTCTGGCTAAAGTAGTACAGTTAACAATAACAGTAGTCTTGAGCATAGCCTGGCTAGTAACAAACTGTGGTTACTATTAGCCTGATATTTCTAACCATAGGAAAAAATTCTACAGTTGTATAACAGAACCCAGTATACAGGAACCCACATGCAATAATTTTGCCTTTACTGGGGTGATTTTACCCTGTTGTAAGGGGGTATTAAGAAGGATGGGGCAGCAGGGATATAGCTCAGCAGCACAATGCCTGCCTGCCAAGTGCAAGGTCCTGAGTTCTATTCTTGGTACCAAAAAAACCCAAAGAGGGATAAGGGGAAGACTAGAGTGACAAGTGAGGTCCTTTTTAGCAGGAGCAAAGCTGGAGGGCCTAGGATACGACCACCCAAGTTTTGGGAAACTGGAGGACAGAAGAGGGAAAGAATGGAAGAGGAAGCAAAGGAGTACTGCAGTGAACCAGGCAGAGAAGAGGCAATGTTTATTCACATGGAAGTATCATAAAATTAAGAAGGTAGCTGGCAAAAGAGAATTAGAAGACAAGTAGATGAAAACATAAAGGAAGGTAATCTAACTCATTAAAGAAAGAGAAAAAACAGAGAGAAAAAAGAAACAGAAAACAGAAATAACCCTTAAAAGAAGAAAAAAGAAATAACCCTAAAAAATAAAGCAAGACCAAAGTAAACTAAATTAAAGAAAGACCTCAACCAGACAGAAAAAGGAAACAACAACAAAAAAAAAGAAAAATCAAAGAAAAATAGAAAAATAAACCGAATAAAATTCCCCCGGTGTTCACAGTTCTGTGGAAGAACCAAGTCTCATCTCAAGTTGTGTTATGTACTCTGGTCAAGTTTGCAGTGGGATTTGTGCTGGGTGTAGAGCTGATCTTGGCCTCTGAATGTGGGGGCTGGGGTTGGTGTTCTGTTGCCAGGCTTCTCCCTGGCTCTTTGATATAAAAGGAAAAAATGGTGGCTCCACTGGCCCCGTTCTATTCTGCCTGTCCATGTACCAAAGCATAACACTGGTTCATCTGAATGACAAACTGCTGGTATGTGTGTCCGCGCCTGGGTCTTGGGGGATTCCTTCCTGAGGCAGCCAGGCCATGTGTCCTACTCTGCCTCTGCTGCTGCTGAAGGTGCTTTGCTAGGTTACTGGGTCCTTCCCTGGGACAGTCTGGGCCATGTATACCCCACTGCTGCTGCCGCTGTTGAGAGTGCCTTGCTGGGTCGCCTTTTTTTTTTTTTTTTTTTTCTTTTGAGACAGTCTCACTGTGTAGTTCAGGCTGGATTTGAGTTCACCATGTACTCCATACTGGCCTTGAACTCTCTCAGTTACCCTCCTGCCTCAGCCTTTCAACTATTGGGATTACAAGTGTGAGCCAACACACTTGGCAACTATTTTAAAGGAAATACACCACAGTTTCTATTTCTATTTTATTCAACCTTTCTGTGAAAAACTAATCTTTTACAGTTCAGCCCATCAGAATACTTTTTTTTTTTTTGAAACAAGGTCTCTCTCTGTAGTTCAGGTTGGCCTTGAACTCATTATGTAGCCCAAGCTAGCCTTGAACTACCAGGGATCATTCTGTCTCAGCCTCCCGAGTGCTGAAAGTACAGACCTGCACCACCACACCAGGGCCTCACATAAGCACCCTATCACTAAGCTACATCCCTAGACCCACTGTTGTCCTTTTGTAGAACTGAAAATAAAACCAATTAAGGTATGTGTTTTGTTGTTGTTGTCTTGTGGTATTGGTGACTGAACCTGTTACAGTGTAATGGGCCAATAATGGTCTAGGTTTTTGTGTTCAATGAGCAAAGAATTGCCAAGCGTACACCCAGTAGTAAGTAGTAAGCAGCTATGTTTATTGAAAATCACAGGAAGTTGTGCACAGGGCAAGCCCAAGACAGGGCATAGACAGAAAAAGGTGCTGGGATGACAGAAAAGTGCCGCACACAGGACAAAGCACACAAAAGTATCAACAGTGACAAAGGAAGGGCAGACACATCAGGCTTTCACAGTTTATTTATTTATTTATTTAAATTTTGTTTTAAAGACAAAAGAATGGAGACATATGAACCAGAAAAGCCATAAACAATACAGAAAATACAAAGTTATACAGAATATAGTAGGGAATTAGCACTGGATGTTGTATTACATAGTTATCTTCACATTAGTTAACACAAAAACATTAAAGGAAATATCAAATTATAGAGAAGATAGTAGGGAATTTGCACTGGATGCTGT
>PVLD010002447.1:152440-166275 GCA_004027595.1 Dinomys branickii | reverse complement strand
CAGTGCAAATTCCTTACTATCTTATCTATAATTTGGTATTTCCTTTAATGTTTTTGTGTTAACTAATGTGAAGATAACTATGTAATACAACATCCAGTTCTAATTCCCTACTATATTCTGTATAACTTTGTATTTTCTGTATTGTTTATGGCTTTTCTGGTTCATATGTCTCCATTCTTTTGTCTTTAAAATAAAATTTTTAAAAAAAATTAAAAAAAAAAAAAAGATCTGGCTGCTATGATGCCATTGGTGGTTTCATAAGAACAGTTGACCAGTGCTGTTTGGCCATGTGAAGTCCTTCAACAAGTTCCAGTAGAGCAAGATGACCCTCACCAGTGCCAAGAAGATACTAGCTGCATGCTCTTTTAATTGCTAACCTCAAGAGCTGTAAGACAAGCAAAGCTTTTTGCTTTATAAATTATGTGGTCTTGGGTATTGTCAAGACAAGATACCCAACACCCAAAGTTAAGGAAGGAAAGATTTATTTAGCTCATGGTTTCTGAAGGCTTCATTGCATGCTCAGCTGGCTCCAAGGCAGGGTGGCATATGGCAGAGGGCAACAGTTCATGGCAGTGGAAAACAGCATTAGCTATTAGAGTAGTCGCCCTGCCTCAGCCTCCCAAGTGCTGGGATTAAGGCATGCACCACCATGCCTGACCCAGTTGAGACTTTTTTTTTTTAGTGAAGGAGCAGGGATCAAACTTGAGACCTTGCGCTTTCCAGGCAGGTGCGTGTGCTGCTTTTTTTAGAGCAAAAAGGGAGGAGAAGGAGCAAGCTTCTTTCTCTCCCTAATAATGTATGCAGACTTCCACCCTAGGGCAGGTGTACCACTCACACCCGTAATCCCACCACTGGACCGTGAGTCAGGCATAGACTCTAGAAGCCCTCCCCATGACTGCATATGGCTCTGGGGGGACATCCAGACACAAATCACAACAGGTATTAATTACAGCATTAGACATAGGATTCCCAGTTTTATAAATCATTTCCAAATGTTAATTTTTATTATTCCTGCTACATATTGTACTTTTATTCAAGCTTTTTTCATACAAAATCATTAATAAAACTTAGTACCTAGCTTAAAATTTAAGACTTACAAATTTGTACACATAATTACAAAACATAAGTTGTTAATAAATGGTTTGAAATATTTATAGTTTTAAGGAATTAATTAGAATACCTGAAACCTTTAAAGTCATAGGAGAAAATATATGGAAAACTTCTTTCAGTCCTCACAAAAATTCACCAAAATATAGACAACAATAGCAAAAATAAATAAGGCAGACTATGTCAAACAAAAATTCTCTCTATAGCAAAGGAAACAATCAACAAAGAAAAAGGTAATGCTCAGAATGGAAAAAAAACTTTATATTTTTAAGGGGTTAGTAGCCAACACTCATAAAAACTGACACAATTGAAAGGGAAAAACCAAAATAACCCTATTAAATAGTAGCTAAAGATTCTGAATAAACAGCTTAAAAAGAAGACATAAAGATGGCCAAGGGAGGCCGGGGATATAGCTCAGCAGCACACACACCTGCCTGGAAAGTGCAAGGTCTCAGGATTGATTTCTGCTCCCCTGCTAAAGAAAAAGATCAGTTGGGTCAGGCATGGTGGTGCATGCCTTAACCCCAGCACTTGGGAGCCTGAGGCAGGGGAACTATTCTAAATTCAAGACCAGCCTGGACCACATCATGAGTTCAAGGCCAGCCTAAACTTCCTAGCAAGACTCTGTCTCAAAATGCAAAACAATACAAAAATGACCAACAGCCACATAAAACATTTTCAACATCACTAATCATCAGAGTAATGAAAATCAGACCTATAAAGCCATATTACCTCATAATTGTGAGAATAGCTGTTACCAAATGCAGCAGTACCTCAGTTCATGAATGCTTTTGTTTTCAAATGATTTGATTTACAAGCAGAAACATTTGGCAAAATTTTGTTTTTCTTTGCAAGCCCTGCATCAAGTGATAGCCATGACTGAGTCTGTCTTTCCTGCTTAAACACAAATGTAAACACAAATGTAAACTTAAACTGGAGAACAAATTAAGTTTGTGAACTGAGGTGCCACTGTGTATGTGTAGTAAGCGTTGGCAGGAGGGTGAAGAAATGAGAACCGCTGCATGCTGCTGGGGGAAATGTGAATTGGCATAGCCATTATAAGAAAAGTTATAAACTACATTGGATTCTGCATTCCCAATCTATGTGTATCCAAAAGAAATGAAATCAGTGTGTCAAAGGATAATCTGCTGTCCAACATTCTTTGCACTATTATTCACAATAATAGTCAAGAAATAGGCTTGAAAGAATAAGCAAGAAAACAGCAACCTATGTGGTCAATAGATAAATGAAGAATATTTATAAATACATATTATACATATATAGTATTTCTATATATAATATACATATACAGTACATATATATACATACATCGTATATATATTTGAAGTACATTATTTGACCTTAAAAGGCATAAATTCTGCCATTTGTAGCAATAGCAATAAAACAGGAAGACATTATGGTAAATTTAATAAGTCAAAAACAGAAAGGTCAATACTGTATGATCTTAGAATCTAAAATATCAAATGTGTAAACTTCAGAAGTAGACTGATGCATAGAGATGTTTCTCAAAAGGTACAAAATTTCAGTTATAAGACCAATATGCTTTAGGGAATCTTGGTACAATATTGTGACCATAGGTAATGACAGTGTAGTGTTTACTTGAACCTGGATAAGAGTAAATTTTAAGTGTCTCCCATGCACCATAATACTCAACAGTAATTGTAGATGGTGAGGGACATTACATATCTTGACTTCATGCAGTTTAATTTCACTTAAAACTCAATACAGTTGGAAAAAAATATTTAAAAATTTTGCAACTTGATTCAAGAAAATATGTTGCTAATTAACTTCACCAATCAAGCAAATTCTCTTTACCATGTTCATGCATCAGGGTATATATATGCATGAAAAATTTATCCATTTCTTTTTTTTTTTTTTTTTTTTTTCCGGGACCGGGGATCGAACTCAGGGCCCTAGTGCTCAGCGGCAAGCACTTAGCCCACTGAGCTGTACCTCCCGCCCAAATTTATCCATTTCTAAAGGCAGGTGCTAGTGCAAATACTTATCATTTTAAAATGTTGGTGTTTGTGCTATAGAAAGTGACTGCTAGCCCACTTTGCTTCTTGCGGAACTCTATTTCTGTGAAATTCACCACCAAGTAATACAAAGCCCATTGAACTTACATATGAACTTCAAGCACATTATTTTCTACTGCCAGAAATAGTTATAGCAATTGTGCTGTTTCATCTCAATAGCCAAGTTAATTAGACTAAAAGACTCCTGAACCAGCCATCCCATCTGTGGACCTGAACCTCTGAAACCATGAGACATGACCCATGTTCTCCTTTAAGTTTTGCTTATTGGACATTTGCTCAAGAAATGGGAGAGTTGAGCAATATAACAGTAAAGGCACCTTAACTCAATTATAATCCACAGTAAAGGTGTAAATACATTATTTGAAAATTTTCTTTGGCATGAATACTTTCTCACTTTATGTGACATGTACAGATTTACCATAATAGAGATCAAACACTGGCAGAAACACACAGGTTTGTAGATGGTCTTAAACTATTCACTATGGTAGGTGCATGTCAAAAGCACTTAGCAAAATATTTAGCAGAGGATGAGAACAGTGATATTGTGTCCAGTGAAGGTGCAGTGTAAAGGAGAGATTATTTTGCATGTAATATGCATAGCACAACATGATACATATAAAATAACACAGCATAAACCTGTTAAAATATGTTTAGAAACAACCTCTGAAGATCAAATTTCAGACTTACTTATGCAACTTTTAAAGACATAATAAAGGAAATTATATAACTTTGTAGAACATTTCTTTCCTATGACAACATACTGGAAAGAGAAGAAAATTGGTCTGACTGAAGTCTTCATTGCTCAAACTTGCTCATATAAACCCAAATGTGACAGAGAAACTAAAATCTTAATAGGAATCTTGTGTTGCATTTAAACATTATACGTCCCTGCTAAGTAGTCTTATTTTGTTTCCCAATATTTTGTTTCTGAGTTTGGAAATCAAATGTGGAAGTAAAAATTGAAAAAAAAATGTTATGCTTTTGAAGCCAACTCAGAACAAATAAACAGATGTATTTTTACTATTGAACTAAAACCTCCTTACTAGAAAGAAGTATCAAGGTCATTTCCTAAACTGTAGCTTACTCCCTAGATATGAGATACTCATTTCGGATACATCTGCATGTGAAAACCAGATTTATACATACACGTTTCTTAGGAATATATTCTCTGTATCTTATTCTATTGGGATATCTCAAAATTATTGTATGTAATTGTTTTAGATTTAAACTTACTTCACAATTAGCCCTTTATTTACACATTTTACTAATAGGATTCCCGCTTAGCCAACATACGTATAGACTCACAAAAATTACGGAGAAACCTTTCAAGGTCATGAGTTTTAAAGATAATTCTGCCACAAAGGATGATGTACTGAGCAATTTCTTCCTTTGTGATCAAAGTAGTCTTTATGAAGTTTGGCTGACTGGAAAATTATCAAGTAACTTACAATCTGTCAAGCAGCAAATTTTATATGTATTATGTAGTCTCGCACTAAATTTTATAGTGCTTACTATAAATATTATAACAATTACTGGAGAGGAAAAGGTGATGGTGACATAGTAATTAAGAAAAGCAACTAGGCCATTTTTAAGTGGGACTGACACATAAATATCTCTGCAAAATACTCCTGTTCTTAACATAATAATTTCATAGAACAGTGTGGGATGCAGGCATGAATAACTATAGTAAAATAATATTAAGCTTACAATAAGAAAATAAACAGGGCATCACCAGATTGAAAAAATGAGCAAAGAAATCAGACTGGGGCAAACACAAAAGGCTCCATAGAGGATGTTTTATTTGAATACTATCAAGAAATAGTTTGGATTTTCAAATGAAAAAACATAATTAAAAATGCATGTCCGTTGAAGGAATGAATGTAAATGAAGACCAAGAAATTACGAACAGGCGTTATGAGTTCTATGATAATTCTGTAGAATTGGATATGGGGGCTCATCATGGAAAAAGAGAAAAAATTGAGAATTTGGTGGCAGCTACCTTGTGAAAGGGTGTCATGCAAATGGTGCAAAGAAATTCGGTCTTTTCTAAGGTTAATGGCAGAATTACACCTCACCCAGAACTTCACCTGATAGAGAAAGGAAGCTTGAGAGCAGAGAAAGCTGGTCTCCCACAGCCTGTCCTGGACACAGTAGAGAACATTTTCCCATGTGCAATAAGCAGAATACTTAGAGCAAGACCTTAATAAAATGTTTATTATAATTCTCACGATAGTATGAGGATGAACCCAAAATAATTGAAATAATGTTTCAAGTTCAATAGCAGTGGAGATAATAGAGAACAGAGAATTTATTAAAATGAAGAGACTATTTTACCCAATTAAATCTGCATAAAAGGTAATGAGAGGATGTTTAGGTTGATGGAAAAGAATTTCCCACAAAGACTTTGTGTCTACTGACAACATTATTCAGGGAAGAGAATTCTGTAGGAAGGAAAATATTTTGCTGGGAAATAAAAATGCAAAGGAAATTTTACTGAGAGTACAATTTGAGCATGCTAAGTTTGAAATTCCTGGAGCAGACCAGAAATTACAGGATTCACTTGTGTACTGAGAAAAGAAGTTAATTGACAGATACTTTCCAAGGTCTCCATGTACAAAGAGTAGTTGAGGCCATGAGATAAATGAAATCATGCATCTTTTCTATTAAAATACAAAGAGAAAGGATGATAAAAGTCAGTGTCATAAGAAATACAAACATTTAATAGTGCTCCACCAGAGAAGCCTGAGATGAAGACAGAGGGAATGAGCACAGTTAGTAGAATCCAGAAGCTGTGCTGTCCAAGAAGATGAGGGAAGAAAGAAGAGTCAATGAGTTCCAGTACTCCAGAGCCAGCCAAAATAAAACTGGAGTAAAAGTGCCCACAAGATCCAGTGCTTGCAGTTGCTGATATTGTTACAGTGGCAGATGTAGCAGGATGGTTGGAACGTTGTAAAATATGATAAAATTTAGGAATGTCTGGAGATAGCAAAAAAGAAGGGCCATCAGTGGGGATTCTTTCCATTAGTTCATCATGAACAGAGGGAAAATTTTGAGTGGAGGGTTGAGAAACATTTGTAAGACATGTGTAGGATAGATGAGTTTTCACTATTCTTTATACATAGAAATGAGAAGAGGAGGGGGCTGGGGATATAGCTCAGTGGAATAAGTGCTTGCCTAGCAAGCGCAGGGTCCTGAGTTTGATCCCCAGTACCACAAAAAAAAAAAAAAAAAAAAAAAAAGAGAAGAGGAGAAATTGTAACATTGTAGAAAATAAAATGTTAAGCTCATACAACAACATATGAGACATGGGGGATATAATTTAACATGGAGGAAAAAGTAATTCATATCTTTTAAAACTGAGAAGATGGATTCTATTTACATAAAATATAGAGGAAGAGAGATAAGAAGATGGAAAAATGAAGTTGCACATGATGCTGCATTCTCGTAACCTAAGCATTCAAAAGGCTAATGTAGGATTACAAGTTCAAGGTCAGTCAGGCTTTGGCAAGACCTTTCAAACAAACGAACATAGAAACAAGCAAGCAAGGCAAAGCAGACAACAGATTGAAAGACTGAATGATTCCCGCTGTAAAAGGATGTAAGTGAGCAATCATGAATAGGTCTTCAAAACTACTCATGGCAAGTATGTGAAGATTTATATGAAACATTAAGTGGTGAGAACTGAAAGTAGAATTTTATTTATATAGCTATTAGTGAAAATGTATATTCCCATCTATCCAAGAATTATAGCAATCAGATTTGACAGACACTATTCTAGATTAGTTTAGTGCTAATATTTATAATAAAGCATAAGCAAAGAACTAATACTGAATTGTTCCATTGTGTCCCAGATAGTTTGCCTTGTTTTCCAGAAGCCCTTCGATAGAAGCATTATTATGCAGATATAGCAAATAGGTGCAACTAAGATTCACAAAGTCTAAGGTTAAGTGGTCAAATAAGTAGTTAATGATAGAGCCAAGACCTTAGCACTGACATTTTTGAGCTTTAGATTTACTAAGTCACCTTTTCCTGTTAGGCTGTCATCAGTTAAATTAGAATTCTAGACCATAACTTGAAGAAGAATGATTGAAATTATCACTTGGATATTTTTATTGTCAAAACTCATCTATGAATCTTACATACAAATGACTGAAACTGTGGAAGGAACGGACTTCACCAGTAAGTGGGAGGCTGGCAAATGTTAGTGGTTGATATTATTTCAGTTTCCTCTGAGTCTGATCTGTTCTGAGGACAACTGACTAAAAAACAACCAGGCTCTTAGACAGGTAAGGCAAAAATAGAACTTGAACCACGGTATGATTCTATTTGTAATTACAGAATCATGTTAAGAGAAAATGCATTCAAGGTGTCGTAAAATCCAGAATGCGGGAGAAGTAGAAGGGCTGCGCTTTATTACCATGGCCACAACCTACAAGTCAAGTGCGGCCCTCAGACAAGGGAATAAGGAGCTACAAGACCTCAAGTCAGGGTGGGACCCCAAAGAGAAAGTGTGTTATGTGTAATTATATTAAATGTTCAATGGCTCTAATTCTGGTCATTGATACCTAGAACATGAGCAGTATTTAGAACAGTGACAATCAGAGATATTATTTTGATTTTAAAGTACAATAAAATGCCTAGTAATGCTTCTCAATAAGGTTCTATCATAGTTGAGATTAGACTATGGTGGATTATCTTCCATAATGCATAATTATTTATGAAAGTTCATGTAACCGAACAATGGAATATAGACAAGGAAATTATAATTGCTGCTTGATTATCGTCCTCCCTCTATGTGGGTATAGTAGACCAATAAGCATAAGGTACGTGGAATCATTCACTATGGGCTATTTATCACATAGGGTCAATATATTTGTAGTGTGTTCACTATGATTAGTGCAATATAATCAGAAAGATATATGTAGGCAGGGGTAAGGCTCATTTTAGGGTAAAAAGAAATGTCTTTTTTCAACCTTTTTCCAGGCTCAGTAGAACTTTCCTTCATTCAGGAACAAATACCCAATGAAGAACATTTAATTAGACCAAATGGTTATGAGAGAAAGGCAGTTGCTGACTGATGCTTAGCAGATAGTTTTGAGGAACACTGTCTTTCCTTCTCCCATTTGTTCTATCACTAGTGATACTTGGGCTCCCTTCCTAGCAGTTAGATAGATTCTGTATAAAAGAAAATAAAAAACTAAATTACAGATGTATGCAGAGCCTGAGAGAGGAAAGAAATGAGAAGATATAATTGAACCTGTAAAGGGATCATTTGTAGACGGGACATTTCCTCCTTGAAAATGAAAGATCTTACAGCGATACAATGAATGTAGTTTTGATTTATGGTAATTAATTCTGCATATGGGTTATCTACCACACTGCTCACTATAGAAGATGAATTGTACAATGGAATTATCAGGGTCTGGGAAGTAAAATTAACATAACCCTAGAAGCAAGTGAAGTTTGTTCCTCGTTTTCACAGTGAAAGCATAGATCAAGCCATCCTGTCTTATTTCACTGCCCAGAGGTCCAATTATAAAAAGGAAATGAAGCAAAGAGGGAACAGCTTTCCTATGTATTCTTCCATGACATGAGTTTTTTTGGTTATCACACCAAGTTTAAGGAGAGATTGAGGTACCCACTCCATTAACTCTGACCTCAAGCTAAGAGTCAAATGAGAGTAGATATTGTCCCCTGTGGAAATGTGTTTCTTCATATTCAGATTTAGAATAATATCAGACAGTCCAAAGTATTAAGAAGTATACATAATTGTTGCTAAAAAAAATGAGAAATTGGCTGGATCATGACTTCAAAACTCAGCCTTAACCTCTGCCTTTTAGCTATCTAAAGGAAAACAAATAATTAATTGACCATTCTCTTTTAGTGTCTGATCTGCTAAGTGGTGAGTTAGTTCAGTGTGGCATACTAGAATCACCAGGTCAAAAATGAAAATTATAAGGGATCAACATTATCTACTTAGGAAACAAACTGTGGAGTCATGTACATACATTCCAAATCAAACCTAATGGTGGAATTAATCAAATTTAAACAAGCAACAGAACAATGAGCGATCTAAATATTTCCTAGCAATCAAGATTTGATTTCCAACCAAATAGTGTGAGAATTTGAAAAGTTTGAATTATATTTGCGTTATTTGTTCTCTGTTACACTTTATTTCAGAGGCCAGTTCTCAATTCACAGCAAAACCCAGGGGAAGGTGGAGATTCCATAACTCTTCCCTATTCTCACATGTATAGCCTCTTCCAATATCAATTTCCTCCACCAGACCAATGTGTTTGCTAATATTCAATGAACCTATGATCATTATGATCCCAGGCACATAGATTACAGTAGGGTTTATTTGGATATTGTACATTCCATGAGTATGGAAAAAGCATATAGCAGCATTTATCCATCTTTGCACTGTAGGGCTGAGGATATAGCTCAGTTGAGTAAGGGCTTGCCTGGCAAATGCAAGGTCCTCAGTTAAATCCCCGGTACCACCAAAAAAATAAATGAATGCATCATTGTACCATCATACAGAATTCCTTCACTAGCCGCAAATTCCTCCATGTTCCACCTATTTCTTTCTCCTTCCTAATCTCTGATAACCACATATTTTTAAATTTCCATAATATTGCCTTTTCTACAAGGTCATATAGTTGAAATCATACTCTGTGTAAAATTTTCAGATTGGATTCTTTCACTTATGAATATACATTTATAGTTTCTCAGATTTATTTTGTTATGTTTTGTTGTTTTGTTTTGTTTTGTTTCTGAGACAGGTCTCGCTATGTAGCCCAGTCTGGCATTGAACTTGTTGCAATCCTCCTGTTTCAGCCTCCTGAGTGCTGGGATTACAGGCATGTGCCACAACACCCTGCTCTCCATGATTTCTTCATGTCTTGATAACTTATTTCTTTTATAATACTAAATGATATTCCATTGTATGAATATATTACAAGTTTTCCATTCATCTACCTGAGGACATCTTTAATACTTCTGTGATTTTACAATTATTAATACAGTTGCTGTAAACATTCACATGAACATTTTTATATAGATATGTTTTCACCAAACTTGGGTAAATACCAATGATGTTGACTCCTGGATTAGATGATAATAGTGTGCTTAGTTTTATTAAAAAGCATCCCAGAACTGTCTTTTTCCTGTGGCTGTACCATTTTGCATTCACATCACATTGGAAATGAGTTCCTGTTGCTCCATATTCTCTTCAGTATTTGATATCTCTAGTGTTTGCATGTGGGGCCCTCTAATAGCTTGCAGAATCTCACTGTTTGAACTTAAAGTTCCCTAGTGGCATAGAATGATATCAAAATATTATTTTGTTTCTTATGTCTATTATCTTTCTTCATAACTGCTTTGATGAGATATTTGTTCAGGTCTTACTCATTTAAAGTAAGGTTGTTTATTTTCTTATTGATTTTTAAGTGTTCTTTGCATATATTGGATAATACTTTACATAAAATAGATAGATGATAGAGATGATAGACAGACAGACAGACAGACAAATCTAACAATAGATCTTTTGAAAATATTTCCTCACGATCTGGTGTGTCTTGTTTGCTCATTCTTTTCATAGTATGTGTTAGGAGCAGAAGTTTTTAATTTTAATGAATACAGACTTATCAGTTCTTATGTTCATGGGTCATGTTTTCTGGCACATGCTCAAAGTCACCTATATTTTCTCGCATATATTCCATAGTTTTGTATTTTGCATTTGCATCTATGATTCACTTCATGTAAATATTTGTAAACAGCATAAGGTCTGTGTCTAGATTCATTTTTTTTCAATGTAGATGTCTGGCTGCTCCAACATGGACACTGTCTTTGCCCCATTACATGGTCTGTGGCTGATATGTCTGTTTTCTGTTCTCCCCTACATTGCTACTTGTTAACACTTTAGCTAATTTTACACTGTTTTGATGACTGTAGCTATATAATGAGTCTTGAAATGAGGTACTACAGACCTCCAAATTTGTTCCTGTCCTTCAATATTTTTTTAGATTATTTTGTCTCATCATCACAGAAAATCTGAAAACAATTTATTGATATATTCAAAATAGCATGCTCTGTAGATCCAGTTGAGAAAAATTGAAATCTTATCAATATTGCGTCTGCCTCTCAGTTTTGTCATTTTTCTCCCAGGGTTTGTTAAATTTATGCCTAACTTTATCATTTTGCAGTATACCAATGTAAATTAATGATCCTTACACACAGGTTCCCTCTCACTCCAGTCAGGGGCACACTGTCCCCACTCACCGGGCTCCTTAAATATTCCCCTTCCTGAAAGAGCGCCTGACTTTCACCTGCACGGGAAACAACTCAATAATCCATCTCTATAGAAACATCCAGTTAAATGATTGAACATCTTTACAATGAAAAATTCTTTTTCAAGAAGATGAGGTGAATCATTTTGTATGTTACTCTAAATGCACTGCAATAGTTCATTGTAAGCCTGATATTAAATGTATAGTATGACTGCATCTTCAAAAGAAAAAAGTACCCAACATTAATGTATAGTAAACTACATAGAAAAATATTAAGGAATTAGTATAACATTTTATGGTATATGATCACTTCAGGGTTAGATAGGAGTAGCCAGAGGAAAACGGGAAAGATAAGGGGAATTTTTATTGCTGTGTAAAATATTAATATTTGGAACACTATGCACACCTCATTGTAAGGAGAAAGAACATTAATGGTCCTTCCATTTATACTTTGATGAAATCCCATTAATTATAATGCTGTCTTCAATGGAAATACTGACTTTCTCAAGAAGAAAGATTGTAAAGGAATGTTTGAATGATGTTTATGAGCACATTATGCTATCTAAAACTGTTCCCTGTATCATTAGTAAGGAAAAAGAAGAACGTGAAGGTAGCTTTATCCTCTAGCATCACACCGGTGGTGCAGACTACGTTCTTTAAATTGCTACTGTTAAACTGAGTAAATTGTATGTAGCTAGATAGTAGCATACATCTAATCACATTTATGTATACATACACATATGCATATTATGATTTAAATTCAGCCTATTATTTGCAAATGAAAATGTAAGGTGCCCTTTTGAAAATGGTTTTAAAATATGGACAAAAATAAACTTTACCTTAAGCATTAACTTCTTCAGTAACTAGGTGGTGTGCTGAAGCCCCCTGATTTTATAAATGAATGAATATAGATTTTTTCTTGCCATGTTGTTGCTCACATGTATACACGTTTATTTTGTGGTACATACACAATGAAAGAGAAAACAGCAGTAACAGAGGGCATCTGACCGAGAAGATTATCTTGTAAAAATCCCCTTCTCCCTTTTCTAAATTGTATGAGTGTGTGTGTGCGCATATATATGCTCAACAAGAGAGAAAACAATATTACATGTACCAAAAATATTCCAAGCAGTTAACTGGTCTTTTAGTAACTCCTTAGGGAAAATGTTATCATTTTCATGTTACGAATGAGGAAATGAAATTCAGACATGTCTCAGGGATCATGGAAACTCAAACGTGTGGCACTTTTCCTAGCTTTCGCACCTGCTGTCTTCCCCAGAACAGCTGCTTACTCTGTGCTGCCTTCTATCCGTGGAAGTCTCCTGTCTCTACCCCTGATGGGGGCTACTAACTCTGTGACAATACGCCTGACTTTCCCCAACTCCAGTACCGTATATTAATGGACATATTAATGTTCATATTAATGGACATTACCATATTAATAGATATATTCTTGATTTGATACAACATTCTATCAGGCACTAAATTTTAATAAACTTTGAAAATCATTTTCAAGTAACATTTTCTCATGTGGTCATTCTGGGGTTATTTTCTTTCTCATAAAATCCTTTAAATTTGAACAGGCAGGATAGTGACTTTCCCACCATGTGGAAGAATACAGTCAGCTGCACATCTAAAATTAGTATACCATTCAATTAAACACTCATAATAATAACAACAAATTCTAAAGATCCCAAAGCCTATTGAAAGGAATAAATACCTAATTGCAAGATTTCGGGCATGAGAGAAAATTGCTTGAATAAATAATTTAGGGAATTGTATCTTACTTTGAACCATAGAGTGTTGCTTATTTACTGTGTATCATTTATTTATTTATTATTTGTACAAAGCATCCATTTTGTAGGCAATGATAGAAAGTGCACAACTGTCTTTTTGGCGTGTATTATAGTCCAGTGCGTGTCAAAATATCTGATTTATTGACATTTGATAAAACAACATATATTAATGTTTTCAAAATTGGGCTCAGATTTTTTTTTATCTGGTTGATAGAAAAATACCCTTTGGGGGCTGAAGTTGTAGCTCAGCGGTAGAGCACTCACTTACCACAGATGTGTACCTCAATTCGATCCCCAGCACAAGAATGGAAGGAATAAGGAAGGAAGGAAGGAAGGAAGGAAGGAAGGAAGGGAGGGAGAGGGAGGGTAGGATGGAGGAGGGAGAGACCAAGGGAAGGAAGGAGGGAGGGAAAGAAGAAGGAAGGGAGGATGGAGGGAGGGAGCGGGCAAAGGAAAAGAGAAAAAGAATAAACCCTTTAGGAGGAACACATGGGAGCTGGGGATATAGCTCAGTGGAATAAGCGCCTGCCTAGCAAGCGCAGGGTCCTGAGTTCAATCCCCAGTACCGCCAAAAAAAAAAAAAA